>JAFMSR010003537.1:0-13440 GCA_022818135.1 Saxidomus purpurata | reverse complement strand
TTGTAATTGAAAATGAAACAGTGTCCATGGTTCATCTCAACAATTTTAAAAGGGGAGAGCACGTTCGGGCATTCAATACATTGCCAGCTTTTTCGAGCAAATCGTACTTTATGATTTAGATAAAGGTATGAAACAGATGTCAAGAAAATACAAAGCTGTCGATCGTGACGTCAGACCCACGCATTGCGCACAACACTATTACTTCTGCCAAGCAAACGTATATTGTTTCAACAAATGCCGATATATCAAAGTCACATTAATTGTAAAATTGTTAAATTACTAATAAATGACTTCAGATAATCTATGATGGGTGTACTGAAATTAAAATTTCGTCGGAATGATACATTCTGTGATTTTGGCACAAAGAAAAATTAATTTTAGGCTGTCTTTTGAACCAATGACATTGAACTTGAACTAGTAAACACAACTATTTTTCTTGTTGTATCATGACCTAGGTTACGAATGTTTTCGTGGTAGCATTTGTGTAATTGAATAAACTTCAGTACATGATAAACATCATAGATATCAGAGGAGAGTTCAGACCAGTGAAGCACACAATAGATGTTTAGAGATACCAATATAATTATTTTTGATATTTCATATTCTATTTTCAATTGTACGAATGCCTTATGCTTTCTGTTCTTTCAGCCCTTTGATTTATTACGTTAAACGTATCACATAAATATATCTACGAATTTTCAAATCACCGACTCGTCAAGAAGGAAATTTAAATCAGTAGAATCTACTCGTTAAAAGCTGAACCTGTGTTAATAGTCACCTCAAGATAGCAGCCACCTACACTTAGGAGACACATCTGATGAACCCCATTACATTGATTAAATAGATGTATACTTGTAATACATGCAAGCAGTCAGTTGTCTTAAATGTATTGCATTTCTTGACGGACTACTTTATACAGGTTTGATCGCATATGTAAAATATGTATGATTATAATTGGTACGACAATTAACAATATAAAAGTGTAGGTTAGTTAATTTTACTAGATCTAGATATCTACATGTATGGTCTAGTAAAACACGCGCGCACATATAATGAACAATGAAAGTCAACTCAGATAAAGGTATCTATTGCAAATAAATATCATGTGATTTAAACGGTTTGAACAAAATGGCGACTAGGGGTGTCAACTATACAAGCATAGTTTCAGATGAAACTTTTGATTTATTGTGCTGTATGTGTAAACATAAAAACAAGAATACCGAAGCTACTAAGTTTTGTGTAGATTGCCAGGAGTATTACTGTTCCAGTTGTGTCAAGTTTCACGATGAAATTCCACCGTTATCCAGACACAAGATCCTTAACAAGGAACAGTTTCAACCGGGACAAAGTCAAAGGCTACAGATGGTACCGACAGAACGCTGTGACAGACACTGTCATAAACACGTGGACATGTTTTGCCAGAATCATGATGTAGTTGGTTGTTCCACGTGCATTGCTGTCGATCACAAGTAAATTTTTCACTTTAATTTTGGAGATTTTTTATTAGTCATTATTTAATGGTATTTTTTTGCATTAAAATATTTTAAGTCGGACCGAAATTGTTTCTCGCTGTGAGCATTTCAAGGGCAGGCTGTGTGTACACAGAAACAGAAGCATTATGGCCAGATTTGTTGTTAACCCTTGCAATGTAAGAGGAAAATAAGAAATGTCAGTAAATGATAAGTAAAGTTAAGGTTTGGTTTTAAAACATACCGGTTCTTGCATAGTTAATCAGGTTTGTACTGCATTTAGGGTTGAAGACCCCGTTTTGTTTAGCATCATAATGATTCAACATTTTAAAATGCTTAATGACATAACAGGACCAATTTCGTAGCTTTAAAGGTTACAAAAGATAGGAAGTAAAACTATCTTCTATCTATCTCAGATCTTGTCGCAACACCTTCTTCATACCAGACTTTCTCCAAAATAACACAGACACACTAGGCCCCAAAGATATTGACCAGAAACTTGGGAAAGCAGCAGATGCATTGACAAACGAATATGCGAAGTTTGAGCAAGAAAAAGAACGACTTCTGAAAGGTAAGGGCATGCATTTGGAGAAGATAAAAAAATTCAGACAAAAGGCAAACGAAATACTTGATATACTTGAACAGAACTCTATTAGCGATGTAGAAGCAAAATATAAACCGAAACTGGACAAGCTTGACGAGGAAATGCATCAGATCCATACGACCAAAGTGAAAGTTCTATCAGCTAAAGATGATCTATCTACTGCTGGCAGTAATGAATCACAGATTTTTGTCAGCGAGAAGAAAGGTAAAAATATTGCTGATTGTACTACAAGGTATATTGCTGAAATTAAAGATGAACCAAAAGTTATAGAAATAAAATTTGTACCAGAGAAAAAGTTAACGGTAGTGTTAAATGAACTGAATCTCCTTGGTCAACTAGAAGAAACAAGAGCTAGTTGTGGCTGCCTAAAAGATTATACTAAAAGGGAGACAACTGCTGTAAGTACGGAAAGTAGCAATAAGAGACAAGGCAGTGCCAATACATTACTTAAGGTTAAAGAGAAGAAGCAATACAATGTTAGAATACCATCAGACAGTAACAGATGTAATATCTACAGTGCATGTGTCCTTGAGGATGGGACAATAATACTTGCTGATTATAACAACAAGAAGCTTAAACGTGTTGACAATACAACATACTCTGTGACAGACTATTGTGATGTATCTGGTAATCTATACCAAGTATGCTCCACCAGTAACCAGGAAGTGGCTGTAAGTTGTGGTTACCATAATTGCATTCAGTTTGTCTCCCTTGGAAATAAAATGGTACCTACAAAACAGATCAAAACAAACCACAGTTGTGATGGTCTAGCTTATGTAGCTGGACAACTGTACATTTCAGACATCTCAACTGTATACATATATACAGTATCAGGTACCAAGCTGCAGCAGTTCAACACAGACCAGTCTGGACAGAAACTGTTCTCTTGCATATACAGTCTAGCTGTCAGCAATGATGGTTCCAAGATCTATGTTGCTGATAGTACTAACGGACTTATTTCACTTGGTAGCGATGGAAAGGTTGTTGCAGTATTCAACAGTTGGGAGTTAAACAGTGCTATAGATGTATGTTTAACAGAGAATGGAAATGTGCTTGTATGTTGGTCTGGCTCTAGGAATGTTGTACAGCTTACTCCTGACTGTAAGATGATTGGAGAGGTATTGAAGTTTGATACTAAATGCCAGGCCATCTGTTATGATGCTAAACATTCCAGACTTATTGTAGGTTTATTGTGTAATGACAACATGCTTGTGTGTGATGTGGTGTAACACTTGTTTTGTACAAAGCTACATATTGCCTTATAAAACTATTATTGTGCATTTGAATGAGTTGTACAATATTGATGTTTTATGTGATTTGAACAGTATGAATCACTGAAACCAATCTTGTTTAGTTACATTTCTACTTTATCATTATCAAACAGAACTAGAAGTAGTTTAAGTAATAAAAAAAGGTCTTAAATAAACATACTTACATATGAAGGTCTCACATAGTATAGTATAATGCATCTTTTGTAGCAACTGTATCATTCTCATGTATCCTTGATAATCAATGAGTACTGCATATTTCAAACTAGTCAGAAATCGGATACTCTAGTTATAGTTGTTGAGTTAAAAAAAGTAAGACTGCATTCATCATCATTTCTTGAAATATATCTGTTATAAATGTTAAGATGATATGAATGGAAACATACAATGTTTGATATTTGAACTGTATGTATTATTTCAATAAATCTTATGGTTTAGATGTGTTTCCTTTCTTATCATTAACAAAACAAAACCAGGGGAGCGGTGGTGTAGAGGTTAAAGTGGCTGCCGCTCATCCCGTAGGTTGCAGGTTCTAGCCCCACGGGGGTCACGACCAAACCGTCTCATATGACACCAGTACTGGTTTTTCCAGGAAGCGGACTCGAGAATGACACGATAAGCTGAAAGCTTTCTTCACAATCGAGCTAAAATAAATCAGTATAAACTAAAACAAAACCAGCTACAAGTAAACAGCAATACTACCGTATATAACATTTTTAATATAAAAATTATGTACTCCGGCTCTGCCAACTTTCTTAAAACAGACTTCTTCATGTTTCGAAGTTAACAGCAGCATTTTGTTCGGTAAACATTTATTAACTGAATAGCAAACTTTGCAAATAATGATCAGACTGCATTGTCTACTAACAATTACTCTATGTTATTTTGTTATAGTTACAGTAGTAGAATGATTCAAAGGTCAAACAATTCAGAGCTGTCTCTAACTTAATGGAGTACTATTTATATTCAGTGCCGAGAGTGTTTGTAAAATCTTTCATGCATCATGTTTCAGGTCTTGAAATACATGTAAATCACATTACACGCAAAACACATGTACATGTACTGCCATTTTACAGGCACTCTATTTTTCACTTCAATAATACAAACCCATGACTCGGTAAGCATGGTGACGTTAACCATGGATAACAAGCCATTGAGACCTTTTTTTACATCAAATGAGCAAACTGGAATGCAGAAATGATTCAAGACACTAACTGAAAATTTCATAAATGTATTTCTGCAAAAGCAGAACTTAATCAGAATGTACAGTACCACCTTATTCAGAATGAACACATACCTACTAAGTCACATTGTATACAACGGGACATGCTTTTCTCAACCAGGACGAGTTACATCAGATCAGATTCAATATGTGAGAGTCATAGACAACATGTCATAGCAATGTAAGACGCTTTATGTCCTGAATTGGGCTGACTTGATTCTGGCAATCATAAAACAAATGAACAGGTCTTTTTACTTCTACTTTTTGAGAATCAGTTGCACTTCTTGGCCAAAACTGTCCTTTCAGTGCAAATACATTTGTACATGCAATTGAAATTTGGCTAATAGAATTTCAATTTTCAGCTGCTACTCTGCAGAACTTAGCATCATTGACTACCATTGTAACTGAGAATAAGCAAGCCCATCGACCGTGCAAGATTCTGTGACAGTAAAATATGATGTTGCGACACCTGGAGTTAGAGAAATAGGTTTTATTTGTTAGAATACAGACATATTCTTGACAATATAAAACTGATGCAGCGAACTGCATGTTCACTTTATTTAAAATCTGAAGAATCCAGCCATGAGTAACTTTTCTAAACTGCATCCTTCGTGTAACCTACAGAATGCAAAGTTAAGATTCATGAAACAGATTTTACTGGCTCACTGAATTTACTAAGAGAAGCCAAACTTGTATATAACAAAGTGCCACTAGTAATTCTGTGACCACTGCAACATTCCAAACAACCCTTAGTCACGAAACGTTATTAAAAAAGTAATAAACGATATAGATTCATGTATATTTTGAACCACCAGTTACCTGTTATCATCCATACAAGTATTAAAAAATAAAGTTTTGGGTGGGGGGGGGGGTAGGGTTTTTATTTTTTTTATTTTTTTTTTTTTTTTTTTTTTTTTTTTTAATTTTTATATTTTTTTTTTTTTTTTTTTTTTTTTTTGTTTTTTTTAATTTTTATTTTTATTTTTTGGTTGGGGGGATTTGGGGTAAGTTCGATTTTCCCGGTCTTTTCCCCCACCCCCCCCCCCCAACCCCTCCCCGGGGGGTTTTTTTTTTTGAAAAAATTTTTTTTTTTTTTTTTTTTTTTTTTTGTTGTTGAGGGGGTGGGGTGGGTTTTTTTTTTTTGTTGTTGGTGGGGTTTTTTTTTTTAATGGGTGGTTGGGTTTTTTTTTTTTTTTTGTTTTTTTTTTTTATTGTATTTTGTGTTGTTTTTTTTTTTTTAATTTTTTTATTTTTTTTTATGTTTTTTTTTTTTGGGTTGGTTTTTTATTTTTTTTTGTTGTTTTGTTGGGGCTGTTATTTTTTTTTTTTATTTTTTTTTTTTTTTTTTTTGTTTTTTTGGGTGGGTTTGGTTGTGGGTTTTTGTTTGTTTGTTTTTTTTTTGTTTTTTTATTTTGAGTTTTGTTCGGTTAAACCAAACCTCTTCTTTTTATTAATATTAATTCCTGTTTTTTATTTCATTAATTTTTTTTTAGAAATAATTGTGATTTGTTTTGGGGTTTTTTGGAGGGGGGGGGGTTTGGGGTTGGGGGAAAAAAAAAAAAAAAAGGGGGTGGGGGGTAATTTTTTTTTTTTTTTTTTGTGTGGTTTTGGGGGGGTTTGGGGGGGTGTTAGTTTGATTTTTATTTTTTTTTTTTTTTTTTATAGTTTTTTTAATTTTTAAAAAAAAAAAAAAAAAAAAGAGGCTTCTTTTTTTTTTGTTTCTCCATTAATTTTTTTAAATTTTTAATTTTTTTTTTTTTAAATTTTTTTTTTTTTTAAAAAAAAAAAAAAATTTTAAATTTTTTTTTATTACTCTTTTTGGGGCAGAATTTTTTTTTTGTTTAAAATCCAACTGAACACTTGGCTTGAATGCAACCAGTGCCTTATCTCATAGTAAAAATCATTTATCCGTTCATAAGTATTTTGCTATTTGGGCCACTTTTTAATAAGATCCTTTTTTCGTGTGTCAGAATATTTGTCTTGATGAAATCTATTTTGCAACTGGATCAGTTCGGGTCAAAAGTTAAATCTGTAGTCGAAGCAGAAAACCTTATTTACAACTCGTTTATGGAATCGCTAAGCCTACATGAAATTTTTAAAATTGGATTCTTTCTTGATCATTCTGTTTGAAGACATGATATTTTTTACTGTTACACTGGAATGTCTATTGATTTAGACATACATTGTTTGTGATGATTCTCTATTAAAATTGCAGCGTAATGGTGTGATGATGTCCATCTTTCGGGTCAGAACTTCAATGTTGACAAGACTTACTGAACACCACCACTTATTATTCATAGTTTGATCTATATACTTTGAGGCTACAAACCACACGATTCTAATCAACCATTTGGCTTAGTATATATTCACAGAGAATGGAAGTTAAGGTAGTGTCTGGAGTAAAACCTGTCTAAATGAGGTCGAGAATGTTTTGGTGTGATGATGTCCATCTTTCGGGTCGGAACTTAAAGGTTGACAAGACTCACTGAACACGCAGTCTTGATGCTTAGTAATGCTTACTGTTCGACTAGTTTGATCTGTGTACTTGACTCCAGCCATTATATGTTTATATTCATTATCACAGAGAATGGAATATCAGTGGCTGTGGTGCGGTTTAACGTAAAGAATGTAACTTTTGTTATTAAGTTTATATAAAATTACTTGAATTAAGCTATGATGTATGGTTCAAGACGGGTCTGAACTTGATGACAACCTGACCTTCTGAGCTAAATTCAAATATTTATTTATTATACTTTTGGCATTGTGTTGCGTGCGCTGTATACTGAATGATTTAAAGTCTATACTTAAGTCATTTTTTGAAAACTCTTGTATCAATTTATCTTGTCAATTTGCCTCCAATTTTCATTGTTTGGATGTTGATAGGGGAAGCTAACTTTTACTGATTTGTAAAATAATTTCAAACTGTAAAATTAGGTAATATTTGCGATGTTTTAATTTTTTTGAATTTCCCTCTTTGCTAATTTTAAAACCTGACAGAGATTCATTTCACATAGAATGACCATTAAAGAATTTTCTTTATGTCTACTTACAAATTGCTAAATTTTTGTCTTGCAAGACATTATGCGCATATTACTGCACAAAGTGTATTTTGGTGACAGTTTTATAAAAGCAATTTTTGGTTGCTGTGCATTTAAATGTGTTAAATTAATGATTATGCCGCATTAGTATTTGAAGTTGGTGCTTTAGATATAAAAAAATCGGACTGGATGATAGTTGAATGTGTCGTTGTTGATGTTGGTAGAGATTTCGGCAGTGGAAGGGAAGCAACTCCTGCATGCAGTTGTTCTTTTCTTAAATTGACTCTCCCAGTCAAATAAGAAAATCAATATTTTGAAAGTTATTTTTTCATACTGGTAGCGGGAAGAGTTTTGGTGTATTGAGTTAAAAGTTATTATTTCCTCTAAACTTTTGTACACACACCATTTTCAGCTGGATGTTTACTTGAAAAAAAATGCGCATAATGTCACTTTAATCTACAGTCCTTTTTAGCAAACTGTTTGAAATTAAGCTAGATTCTAAGCTAGACTTTACTTTGAAAGAATTCTGTTTTCGCTGATACTATGAACATTCTCTTTTCAGGACAACAAGATCAAGATCTGAGAGTAGAAGTTGCAGCAGGTCACGATCCAGACGCAGGAGAACCAGGTCACGGTCAAGAAGCAAGTACAGGTCGCGGTCCGAGTTCAGATCCAAGTCAAGTTCTTGCAGCAAGAGCAGGAGTAAGAGCAGATCTAAAAAAAGGTCAAAGAGCAAGTATAGATCACGGTCAAAGAGTGCAGATCAGGAACCATTGAAGTCAAGGTCGAGGTCATGTTCACCACAAGAAGATGAAAAGAATGAGAGAATGAACAAACTATGTGAAATCTTTATGGTGTTAAGTTTATTGTAGCAGACCCCTACCGGTTTTACAGGAGGTAACTATAGGCATAGCCTCCGTCCGTCATTGCATCCAGTGTTCCTCCCTAAAACTGAACCATGCAATATCTCTGGGACGGAAGAAAGTCAAATGAAGCTTTGTTTGTATATAACAGGCTATATAGAGATTATGCACATTTTATATTTTTCATCGGACAAAATTTATTGTTGCTATGGTAACAGAAATAGTAAAACTACAACATAGATCTTGTGGTATCTCAAAAAGTATTAGAACTTTGGCATGTAGGTAGAGGATGGTATGAGCATTACACATCATTTTATGTTGTTTTGCATTTGCTATGGGAACTGTTTTGTTTTTTGGTCAATGTCAGTGACGTGAACTTTGCTGTCTTCTGCTAAATAACTTAAAATATATATCACCAATATTGCTGAGAAGATGACCCCTACCGTTTTAATTGTCAAAGATCAAGGCCACAATGACCTGTAAGCTAATCATTGATAACACATAAACAGGTCACAACTTTCATTACCTACTCAGAATGTTGCCTTCAACCTGGGGGTAATCCCTATTGGTTTGGGGGTCAAAGGTTAGAGTGACCTAAACTTTGAAAATCGTTTGTGCTCGAGATCATTGTCACCCAATCTTCATAGGTGAGAAGTGTCGCTGTCGAGATCACTTCCTTGGGAACAGTGGGCTTTCAGAGAGATATTTTGAAATATGACCCCGGGTCAAAATGAAACCCACTAAGGGTGGTCAAATAATTTTAAGATGAGTTGTTCAGACCAATCGCCGTCCTTCCATCATATCTCCTCTGAACCAATCTGCAGAAAATGATGAGACTTGGCAGCGATGTTCCTTGCATGAAGCTCGACCAAAGTTGTTCAAAAATTCAATTTCATGCAGAGTGACCAATTGCAATGAAGCTTGGTATGTAGGTAGCTTGCGTGTAGACGAAGCTTGGGATTGCATAAAGGGTAACTAGGGTCAATGTCACTGTTACTAAAAATAGACAAATGGTCTCCGCTTAATAACTCAAGTTAGGAGTGAGTAATTGCAATGAAACTCGGTTTGTAGGTAGCTTGTGGAAAAGAAGCCTGGGATTGCATTTGATGTCACTAGGGTCAAGGTCAAGGCACTGTTACTAAAAATAGAAAACTTGCTTCCGCTCAACTCAAGCTAGGAGTGGCCAATTGTAATGAAACTTGGTGTGAAGGTTGCTTGCGTGGAGAGAAAGCTTGGTGTCACTAGGGTCAGGGTCACTAGGGTCGAGGTCACTGTTACTTAAAATAATTTTTTATTTTTTAAGTATTTAAATTGATTTAAGCAAAAGAAACTTGGGGGCAAAAGGTCATAAGAGTCAAGGTCAAGGTCACTTTTCTAAAAATAAATTTAAGAAAAACATTTTTATTTCGATTTTTAAAAAATCTTTGCAGGGTGGGGTGGGGGTTCAAGGTGACAGTTTTTTTTAAATCCTAAAATTTCTTTAGGCGCCGTTTAAACCTGCTTTGGCGGCATTGTCGCGTCTTCTTGTTTAATCTTTAAATTCTTCTGAAACCAAAAGACCTTTGGCTAAGATATTTGGCAAATTGGCGTGCAGCATTGCCTAATTGTAGCATTGCCTAAGCTTCTACCAAGATTGTTCAAATCATGACCCTGACTCAAAATTGACCCTGCCGAGGGGATCACTTTGTTTAAATGGGGCTAATGTAGGGAAAACTTCGACAATCTTACTGTCTAGAACAAGAATTTTGATATTAGACCTCTACAAACAGTTTTCAAATCAGGACCCCATGTCAAAATTAACCTTTTCTGCTATTACATTATAGCCATTAGTAGCCAGGTGAGCAAATAGGACCATCTTGGCCCTTTGCTACATAGGCTTATATACGAATCACATTAAATATCTCTAAAACAACAAGGCCTAGATCTGAGGTATTTAGCATGTAGCAATTTGTATTTCCTTAGATTGACCTTGATGGTCTTTTTCCTACTTTTGCTTTATTGCATGTTATAAACAGTAGGAGATATATGTTGCACATCATTGGAAGTCAAGTTCTATCAGCTTTTATTCAAAACAGGCATGCTATGTCATGTACAACCCATTTACAGCCTCTATCTGGGAGACTTCTTTAAAATTACAAAGATATTTGATAACTGGAAAACCTACCTTCGTTTTTGAAAAGGCAAAATATAATTTATCAATTATTTTGTTGAACTCAAATTTTCAACACAATATGGTCACATTCGATGCAGTATGTCATAAATTTTTGTTCTGAGACAACACAGCTTTAATTCCAGACTTAAAAGAAATTTCCATTTGGTCTTAGTTATGGAAATTTTTAATCCGAAACCAACATATTCTGTTAATACTATAAAAAAAGTTTAGACATATTTCAGAAACAAGTCACCTTTGCTAACATTTGGAATTTAGTGTCTTTAATTTGTAACCCCTGTTTAAAAATAAAATATACCTTTCTTTTATGCAGTTCTTTAAGGTGAGTATTCACCTTCGATCTACGAGTAAAGCAGTGTAAACGCTGGACCCCTTTTGTTTTATGTTTGCCATGAACGTGAAGTCCCCACGGACAGTTTTCTGGCCATAGTTTATTCTCTTGACGGCATCACTTGACTGATACAAAGACGCAGATGCGACTGTAATTAGATCAGTTACATGAAAACTGGCTTTAGACGAATATTGCGTTGTGTTCTGTTAGTAATTTGTAACTTTCGAGTTCCGTATTTTTTACTTTAGGGAGGCCGTTGTTTGTTTCATACATTGCCATTGAGGGAAGCCGTTGTGATCCGTAGACATGGGTAATGACTCTCGGCTTTGTTCACAAAAAGAAAATGTCAAAATTGCCCATGAATCAGAAAAATGGTATGAACTTTCTTTGGGGGTTTGTGAAGGGAATGAAGAGTTTTGTCTGCAGTTTTGAAGTCGTTTAATGCGATTTTAACATGCGAAGTTTACTTTTATCATTTATAACATATTTAATTCTTTTTTTGTCAAAATTTTTAACTTCTAACTACATGTATATTAAACATTTTCTCTATGTGTTTGATGAATTTGAGACATGCTTTATGTCCGCTAGCTTTTAATATTTCATCGCATTTGAAAACGTTGATAAACAATTTATTTGTTGTGTTTGCTTAGTTCTCTTATAATTCATTATGACGTAACGTCTGATATTATGAAATATTGGCAATTAGACGCTGTACATAAAAATAAAGTAAAGCGATATCAAACATGCTGAGAATGGTGTTTGCGTGTCACGTGCAACATAAACGCTTTGTCCGTATCGTTTCTGATTATAAAAGAAAATGAAAAACGTTGTCATTTTGCGTTATACGTTACGTTGATGTCATTAAAGTCTAAAACAGTTCGAAAGGCTCCTTGAAGCAGACATGTATAAAACATACGTGACGAAGAAAGTGTTACATCTTTGAACAGATGTATTTTCAGTGTGTTCAAATGAATGCATATCAGAGAAAATCAAAAATATTTATTAGAAATTTAAGTAAAGTAATGCGTTTTAATAGAGATAAGTAAAACAAAATTTATTTTTCTCATATATCTGCAATAAAAAGGATAAAATTGCAATTAATATAAGAAAATAAGTTTGTACATTTGTATACACGAATCTAACGTAAATTACAATTTAGCCGACGAGTTTGCTTAATTTTCTGTATCATATCAAAAATATGTTTTCTTTCAAATGATACCATTTACCTGTCCTATCTAACAAAATACTATCTTTATACTCAATAAAGCTTGTCTAGACGCCAAATTTATAAAGATGCGACGTTGAACAGTCCCCGAATGATCATACAGCTCCCATTGATTGTCATACGAAGAAACCCAAACGTTTTCTTTTTCCGAAATTGTGTTCATATATCGTTATCTTAGTGCATATTAATTCATATTCTGAACCGTCAGGCTACCATTAATTGGTTAATTTAGAAGAATCCAAACTTTTTTTTCTCGAAAGTTTGTTCATATGTCGTTATTTTAGATCATATTAATTTATATTCTGAAACATTATGTCGTTTTGAAATTTATAACAAGATGAAATGATACGTATTTGTGTGTAATGTCTACAGCTAAATGTTGCATTTCTGATGTAATAAATAGTAAAACTTTCACTAAAATACTGTGTTACTCAATTCGCTATTATTTACAAAATGAGTCTTTTCTCTTTTTCAAATGATATTCATGTTATATGTCGATTTATTCTAAATAGAGTAACATATTGGTTTCGCGTTCCCTTTTCATCAAAATGTCATTATAACATTGACATTGACATATTTATGGCAGTGCTGTATCAAGTGTTTCAATAATAATAATAAAAAACTATAAAAGAATATAGGTTTTACTACGAATATTGTTCTTGCAGAAACTGACTCATAAAATTACAATTTTTTTTTGTATAATGTAATTGCGTAATAATTACTTAAAACTATCCACTCTTTTACAATCATTTTAGGTCTTTCCTAACTGCATGTGGGAAGATAACTAACTACGTATTTGTAAATTTCATTTTTTATTGGTATTAACATACCATTAAACTAATTAAACTATATAGATCTAAGACAAATAAGAGCAATAAAAATATATCATATAATATAGCATTTTTCCTGAAATATTGTTGTGATCGTGTCAGCATTGTACGGTGTGAGCGTGTTAATCACACGTTATGAAAACTACTACACATATATCTCGATTAAAGGCTAACATCTGATTCTCGGTGGTGGCCGATCCAAATATCCTCCCAGGTTGGTTACCGATCCCTTCTCTGGATTGCTCGACCGACAACCGGGAATCTTCCTCCATGCTTTGTCCTCGTTTCGAACCGTCGTTTTTTGAGCAAAAGGGTTCGTCTATACATGTAGGTTACAGACAACCTTCTTTGCAAGTTTCATGAAAGTCAAAAGAAAATCATAACCCGAAGGATGCTTACCAATGTCACAATGACCTTTGA
>JAFMSR010003536.1:0-13462 GCA_022818135.1 Saxidomus purpurata | reverse complement strand
GATCAACGTTAATAACTATTTTTCACGAATATTACCAAGGGCATGTTTATAAAACTGATTCGTATCCCAAATACAACTTCATAAAACATATGAATAAAAAATTAAGTACATTGTCGTTGAAAGCATAATTATTGAACTTATACAAGTGTTATAATAGTTATGAATTCAAACAAAACCTTGTGACCGGATCGCACCTTGGGTAAGAGGGGTAGGGGTAGTGTCATCAGGGCAGAGGTGATATTACTTGTTCAATGTATATTGTCAATTATTGTTCACGTCTTTTCATTAAAATAACGTAAGACTGTTTTCAACGCGAATGTTACTCTTATTCTTCACACGGTACTTGTAAATGGAATTGAATTACATGTTTCATTAACAGTTATAAGTAAAGCAAATGCATCATAATAAGGATAAATAGATATAATCATTTAAATTGATATTACAAATTGACAACGATTCAAATAATCTTTACACTTGAATGGGGTTAAAGTGGATCAGTTTTATGACCCTTAATCATTTTACCTATCTATTATCTGGATATTGCCTGCGGGTAAAGTAATTTCCTGTCTTTGTTTCACGGACACGCGTTTCTTGCATACGCAGTGTTGTATAATATATCGGTCTGTACGCTCTGAAGCTTTTACAAACATTTTACAGTATATAATTTTTTTGATAAGAAGTATTTTTTACACAAGTTAATTAAATTATATACAGCCGCGGCCCGGCTATATAAGATTCCAGCATGTCGCATGTATGTATTTATTGTATAGTTGGATAATCCATATTACCAACGCCCCCAGAAGAGTTTTAAAGTTGTTTTAGTTTTCGGGGGATAGTGCATGATACAGAACGCGTCCCGTTCAAGAGACAGTCCCTCGTTATTTAACATGCCCGATGTACAGCACCAATACATCTCGGTCTTAGGTCTCATCCGTAAGATCATTAGTTTTGTTAATAGAGGTGCGGGGTCGAACTTGCGACCCTTGGATACCAGTCCAGAGCGTTAACCACTAGACCACTGAACCGCTCAAACATGTAGCAGAGTGTCACATACAAGGCTAATACACACCTGTGATTTACTATACATGTTTATAATTAACTACTTTAGTGATGAAATTTAAACTAATGAAGTTATTTAATAATCATAGAGGCATAATCACATACAACATTTCCCCTTTTTAATGATTTCTGCCTTTTTTGAGACTTCATTAATTTTGCATGTTTTAAATTTAAAACCACAACTGTCATTTCATTATAGTAAAACGCGCAAAATGTGCCAGTTTTACTGAAAAGAAAAGCGTAGCGCATACGCTATAATAACTTTTTACGATCCCGAACGGAACAGAATAAAACATTGTGATATCATTTTAATAAAAAAGGAATAATAAAATATGTTCGTTTTTTTGTTTTTTGAAACGTGTATATGTATATTTTATTTTTCCAACTGTCGCGCTCGAACACTTCCGAATGATCGACCCGTCTGCTCGGTTATAGTGTTTTATGGCCGGACATTACGTAACATTTATAATGACCCGTAATAAAATACTTTAAGCTGTATATTGGGTTTTGTTTTATGCTTCATATACCGATTCAAAAGAAAAAATATGTCTATGAAACGAATATATTTTACTGAGTTCTAGAACTATACAATGATAATTTATATAACTTTTCATCATATTATATACAAGACCCGTATGTTTTATTAATAATACTATTATCATTCACGTAATTTTAAAGTTTGTAAAATGTTTAAAAAAAACTATTTATGTTTTTTTTTTCTCTTTTTCAATCACTTGGGCAGAGACATATTTTATACATGTCTAAATTGAAACAGTGGTTTTCACTATTCTTTGACCCCAGCGCCAATTGATTTCATTTGATAGGAAGGTGAAAATGTCATTTTATGAAGTAGTGTAGAAAGGGAATGTCTTGAAGATCCACTTTTGTTTGCACAATACAGATGCAGTCTAAATTCGCGTATGTTTTGTCTTTTAAAGCTTTCCGAAGAAATGAATTTGTTTTTAAATTTTGTTTTCTCCTTTAACAGTGTAACTTTTAGTGTGAAAAAATGTATATAAACAAATCATTGATATGTGGCAAACTTTTAAATTGGAAATGACCCAAACTTAGTAAAGGATGACATTTAAAGTTGTCTACATTTAAAAAAAGCATCGTGTCTTTCCCATGCCCCAATAACAATTGATTTGCCGTGCACGCATGTTCTTGAATTCCATGTCCATCATTAAATTTTTCATAAGGTATTTGTTGACATGAACAAACAAAATAACGCGCGTGCGAAGAGGTCAGTCGACAATTTAAGTTCTCCAATGAACACATTTTGATTCATTCAAATATGTCAAGAACAACGAGTGTAACAGCTTTTTGAGTTCCTCGATCTGTTACTATTGTCAACAATTATTATTACTAGTATCACTGGATTCGTATTTTCAACGCACTTCATTTTACATTAGATATGATCAAATTCATTAAATTTTATAAACACGTTTTAAATGATATTTAAATTTTAAATTTAAATTTTATTCATATTTTTTTTTTATTGAAAATAAGGTGATATCGTTCGGTATATAATAGTCAGAAGAAAAAACACAATACCTAAATTTTACCTAAATTAGTAACATTTCAACTTTCACATCTCCCTTAAGCTATAAATAATCTAGGTTAAAAAAAAACAACGATATATTGATTTTTCCAGTTTGGCAGGCGCAGTTACACGTGACTGGTTTTATGGCCCCGTAAATCACACACGCTCGCAAATATCGATAAAAGATGGGTAACTCTGTAGACACCGTGATGACACATGAAATTTGACTTAATTCCCTTGATTTTTGTGATATCGGTAGTGGTCATTATAGTTCCCCATGCGGAATGCCTTGTGTGCCAGTGTTTTATAATATTGTTATAAATACAACAAATTACAAGAAAGAATCTCAGGCAAAAGTTATGAATTGGCCCTGTGTTCGTTTTACATTAATAGTGAAATGATACGTATACTGCTATTCAAGAGAGAACAGATACAACATGTCCACCAGGTTTGTCTTTGATTTGAACTGACATGGTTATCCTATTTTGATCCAGTTTTGAACATGATCTTGAGATCTTAATGAGAAACATTCTGATAATTGTGTAATGTACAGTAAACTCCGTATATAACGACTCCGAATATAACGAAACTCTGGATATAACGAAACTCTGGATATAACGAAACTCTGGATATAACGAACACATTTTCTCTGTCCGAGTTTTTTCTTATTTTATTTGAAAATGTTATATGGATATAACAAACCCTGGATATAACGAACATATTCAAATGATCCCAAGGAATTCGTAATAAGTGGAGTTTACTGTATATAGAAGATATTTCAAGAGAGTACACGGGGCAATTCTTCGAGATGACCTAGTTTTAGCTCCATGTGATCCAATTGCTAACGTGAACTAGAGATAATTAAAGATACATGTCAAAGAAAAAGAAGTAAAATATATCACAATAGTATATAGAAACGTAAAAAGGCCTGGGTGGTCTTTTGGGGTTTTTTTTGCTGAAAACAGTAAAACGTTTGTATCTCGGCAGTCTTCCAAAAGTGGCACTAAATAACATGCTTTAGCCAATTATCAGATACAATATAAAATACTTAATGAAAAATTATACATATCAGGCTTAGTATTGGACCTTTAAGACACACAAGCGGCTTCTATCATATTCACAATGTTTTCCATTGATTCGACAAGATGGCCTAATTTTTCACTCCATGTGACCTAGTTTCAAACCCGAACTTGCAGGTCATAATGAAAAACATGCTGGTCATTTAATTATGTTGTGTGGGTACTTAACATTGGTCACAACTGGGTACAAAGTGTGACCTCTTGTGTGTTCTGAGGGTTTCCTTCTAATGTCATGATGAAGGTTAGATCTTGACCTTAAGATCACCAGGTCAAACACAATTCTACAATTTTCTTATACACCATCTATATCTTCGCACAAACTTTATTTGTATGTTATCTATGTATTGAAACAGAGAATAGCTGGTCAAAACCAATAGTATCACCAGCTGTATTTTCACACAAATACGTCTTTTCTTTATAAAATAGTTGTACTGGCCGACACCCGACTTTTAAATCCATTTACTAGGTTATCAAGTATCAAGTCTATTTTACGTAAGTACAATTTACAATACAGTCATCAGACGTCATCATGTTAAGCGACCATTTAATCACAAACTATATTAGTAGCAGACGAGTACCACTATCTGTGTCTATATATTATAACAAAAGAATCCAAATAACTTAAGTCAAATGTGAAGACGGAGATAACTCCTTTGAAAAGCAGATTAATATAACAGTTTAGCATCACGTAAGATACTTTTCAGGAACATCGCATAGGCAACATATTCAAGAAATAAACAGTTTTATATCCCGTGGTAGCGTATTTTGATAACGGGGATGAATTGACTTACACACTGTACAGGCCTATGATGCTGATAGCAATTAATTCGCTACAAGCCTTTGTCATTGTAGAACTATAATTCTCTGGTATGTAAAACAGCAACTGTAAGGTGATTTATCTACATTATAGTTATTATATATTAATGGGCATCGGCCACAAACGTCTTGTTCAAATAATTTCAGAGTATTCCGTTGATAAACTAAAGCTGCCTATCATTTATCATGATTAAATTAACTACCGCCAACATACTCGAGTTAACCTTATGTATGGTCTAACCCATAATATCAACTATTTTTCTGACATCTCTGTTAAATTGACTGTTTGTTTAATATCTGCTTCATCATCACATCAATATAAACAGCGCTCGCTCTTTTCCGTTCTCTATCTACACTCAGTTCCAAAAGAAAGTGTGCACTTCTTAATTTTAAATATTTCAATATTTAGCAGCCGTATCGGCTTCAATTTTCGCACATTATATATCATGTGTATTTGTCATCGCTAAAATGTTCGCCATATTGTACGTAAACAGATCTCAATTTTGGTACCAAATATATAGGCTTTCAGAAAAGTAGTCGATGAAAAATCACAGAATACAAAGTGCACACTTTCTTTTGGAACTGAGTATATGCACAAGACCGCTTTTAACATAGTCATTGATACTGCATGAAGGGACCATATTCCAGTAGCATCTTAAGGACAAATGTTAAGATGTCTCTTAAAATCAACAATTTTTTAATGAAGATAGTTTAAATTTATATTACCCTTCAAAATGGTCACATTGGTTTATAGTTAAAGTGACATTATGCTCATCTTACTGCACATAGCGTATTTCTTGGCGACAGTTTTATAAAAGCAATTTTCGGTTGCTGTTCATTTAAATGTGTAAAACTAATGATAATGCCGCATTAGTATTTGAAGTTGGTGCTTTAGAAATGAAAAATTTGAACAAATAAAATAATAGTTACTTCCTTCGTAGTGATCTCCCTTGTGTTGTTGTAGGTGTTGGTACAAAAGATTTCGGCAGTGGAAGGGAAGCAACTCCTGCATGTAGTTGTTATTTTTCTTAAATTGACCCTCCCAGTCAAAATAGGGAAAGTAATATTTTGAAAGTTATTATTTCGTACTGGTAGCAGGAAGAGTTTGATGTATTGGGTTAAAAGCTATCATTTCCTCTACCCTTATTACACACACCTATTTCAGCTGGATTTTTTCTTGAAAAAAAATGTGTATAATGTCACTTTAAGAATGGTGCTCAAAACACAGTGGATACTTTACAAACATAATAAGAAATAAGTTTTACCAAGTTATTTCTGTTATTGACAAATACGAATTAAGATATACATAACCGACAGGGGAGATTTTGTATTTTTGACTAGGATAGTCAATTGAGAGATTTCCTCTATATTCAATGTGAATTAAACTGTTATACAGACCGTTATTTTTGGGTTATAACTATATGGCAATGCTCATTATTCTAGGAGTATAAATCATTTATTTAATGTTTTATTTGAAATTTTGATGTTCACTTTGAACAGTAAAATCCATTTAAAGAAGATGATGTGCATTGAACGTAGACAATTGATTCAATATTCTGTGACCATAGTTTATAATGATGATTCAACTTATAAATATAGTTATTGTTTTATTGATAAAAATTATAAACAACTATTGACCTTTGAGACAATTATAATGAACAAAACGTTAGGACATCAATAACCCCGTGATTATAAAGCTTTTTTTTATGTTCGGCTGTTTCGTTCTCAAACATTGAATCAATATATCATAAAAGTAATGTCTTACATGCTTTCTATAAGAATTTTAATAAAATGACTTTTAAAGTTGTTTCTCCGAGTTTCGTTTTTCATATTTACATAGCTACAGGTGTAACATATGAGTAGAGCATGAAAAAAGTTATATACATGTTGTCATGGGACCAGGTGTTGCCATGACAATTATAAAGATATTTTACTATATAATATTATATGAGCAGCACTGAACTGTGGCCCGTGTCTCAGTTCCGAATCTACGAAGAGGAAAGACAATAGACACACCCTTTTGTGCTCAAAAGTGCGCTGAATTACAACTAACAAGTAACACGTGCCATTTGATAAGGAGCATGCGCAGACGTCAATACAATGTACTGATAAATGGTGTATGATAAGATGTGCTTCCCTGTAAACATCATGTGAAAGAGTTTCTAATTTCCCTCTTAGTAAGTAATCGCTTTTAAAATATCTAACAAACTTAGAATGTGAACCTTTTCCGCCTGTTAATTTGAATCAAAGTTTACATCACTTCTTCTTATCAACTAAAGTATACTTTTGAAGTATGAATAATGATTCAAATGAATCAGATTAGAACAAAAAAGTAATTCTGGCATGTTTACTTTATAAAAACAAGACATGTATAATATTATGCAAGAGTAAGAGGTCTATAGCCCTCGAGACTATGTAGATGAGTAATGAAAAGTTTGACCATTGAGGTCAAGGTCATAATAACAAATTATCATTCCATACTACGACAAAAAATTGACTAAAATATGTCTTTTTTTTGTACGATGGGTGGTTCTGTTGAAGCTCATGTACAAATTGCGAAAACAGCAACAACAGTAATGATAACACAACTACAGAACAATATGATGTAAAGAAATATTAGAAATAATGGGAAAACAACACCAGCACATATACATGCATATCAGTTTAAGGATGCCTTGGATGCTAATATCCGGCTAAATGTGTTTACAGTATTTATTCATAGTTTTTGTTTGATATAACTGGCTCTTGATTTTGTGACATTCGACATTATAATGTCTCACTGATATATACCAAAACTGTTGCCACACTGTGTTTTGTCTTTTCTTTGCTATACACATATATACGCCTCGGGTGCGTTAAGAAAATAGTCTTTGAAAGTGTTACTATATCGAGTATTTTAGCATTGACCTGTAGCAAATAACGTAGAAGCTCGTTACCCGTACCGACTCCTAACCCGGAGGTCGTGTGTTCGAATTCCGCTGGCGGAATTTGACTGTGACCGCCACAATTCCTTTATTCGTCGCGAGTGCTGGTACTAACACACCAGCTAAATAAATTAAAATAACTTCTACTAATATTATGTAAAATAAATATTTAAACATAAACATACATGTGGCCACAACCATGTTGTGTCGTCTTGTATTTTATGAGATAATTGTTATTGTTTTCTGCTGTTACATGTGATATTAAAATACCTGCATACCTAAGAAGCTCATATATATTATTTTAATGATTAAGAATTAGACATATTTGTCAAAATAAAATCATCTACTGGAGAAAACAAAAATAAACTTGATACAAACTATTTATACGATAATCAAACACACACATCTAAAACTAATTTATCCGAGACAATTTATTCGCATCAGTACAGAATAATTTTTTTATTTCAATATGTATTTTTGTTTTAAAATTTAGTATTTCTTTTAAATAAACTATATTACTCACCGATATAGCCGAACAAATATCCCAATGCAATCACAAATATTCCCGTTTTAGAATTCGATACGTTGTCAACTAAGATTCAAAAGTTAATCTTCAATGCGGCCTAGTGACAGAGACATGCGTCAATCCATCCTGATTCTATATTCAGTTCAAACGTTAATTTGTTACATCTCTGACAGCCGAATCTACACCGCTATTGTCCAATTCACTTAGTTCCGAAATGGCCATTCTTTACTTGTAATCGTCTACAGTTCCTAACGTCAAATAATTTTCATAATAAAGTAATGTTAATTAAATAGAGACAGTTCACAGTCGCCAATAAACAAGATGACAGGGAATTTCTTCCAGTAAATAGTCCCATGCAGCGAGTCCTCATTATCTAATGAAAAAGAATCGTACATCAAAGCCGCCTTGAAAACATCGAATCATTGAGGCGGAATCGCTGCTTTCCACTCCCAACTCTGTCCTATCTATGACCAAATTTCTTTACTCACATTCTGGAAGAATAACTGCGTATTTATATCATGTTTTGCACTGTAATCAAGGCAGTGTAAATGAAGTTTGCATTCTAGCTAACTTTGCATCACAGACAGAAGAAACTAATACCCACTCTTTAGAAAATTAAAAAAGTTATATAAATTATTAGTATTCCTGATGAAACTACTAAACCATGTGTTTATGTATCCTAAAACAACTTGATATCAGCTCATACAGGCCCTTGTTTTTTATGCATAAAAATGTCATCTACTGGTATCAAAGGTGGCAGTTATGGGACTCAAATAACATTTAAAGGGTGAACAGTAACACCGGTACTTGTTTGGAGCGAGGAACTGTGATCATATGAGATATGATACCGAACTGTGAATCCCGCCGCCTAACATTATTTCGGGCACGAAAGATACATAGATAAGTCAACCTGGCTAAAGGTCCGTGCGGGGATAGGGGATTATTACGCGGGACATCACAGGTAAGTCAACCGGTCTTAAGTTCCATGCGGGTAAATAAGACTATAAGAAGCAGTGTGATACGTGGGTCAACCGGACTAGAGCAGCTACTTAAAATGTGGAGGGTTGGACAATTGGTGCGTGTAGGGGGCGGGGGGAAGGTGCGGGCTCTGCAGGCATAAGGGGTTTTAGGGACTGAAAGAACTAACTACAAAATGGGTAATGTCATGTGCCCCACAGACGACCTTTAAACTGTTTCCGCACAGTCTGCCTGAGAATTAGCAACAAGAGATTAATTAGAAATAGACATCCATCTTCCAGAGGAACTGTACCATATGTTTAGTTTGCTTCAGAAGTAGTGTTTCAAATATCTCATAATCATAAACACTTACGATATACATTGTATATCCGAAAAAAATATTTTAAAACCTAGAGGATGTTGAAGTTTTTTTTGTCATTTCTCAGGTGGTATTGTTTGTAGAAGAAAAATATGATGATAATAGTGCATGTCGCTTCAAAGAAAACTCACTTTCACAAATATGTTCGACAGAGACAAAACGGTAAAAAGACATGCAGCATTTGTTGATGTGCATGCATGCATGCTGCATGTGTGTATCTGATGCCTTTGATACGGCCAGAGATTTTCTCAACTTTTCGCTTTTGTTCAAATTGTTATTTGAACATATGGAAACAATTTTGAAGTTAACAAGACCTTGTCACTTTCAATTTTCGTTTTTTTCCTTAAATTCATACAGTAATAGAAGCCGGTATTCGCACCATTAAAAAAGTACCAATTAAGATATGTAAGTGCAGACTCCATGCATGATGATGTTATATAGGTTTAAACCTGTCTGAAACATTCAGTCAAAACATGCATCAAAGATGACCACTAAAGAAGGTGGCCACTTATACATGACACTAATACATTGGTTTCTAAAAACAGGTGAGTGTTTACTTGAATTGATGTGGCCACCAAAACACGTTCAAGTTCTTCGGATCCTCTATTATACGAATGTATGGTTCGATAAGGCAACCCGTTTGTATTTAACGATTTTCTTATCTTCAACATTATGAAATAAAAATGTGTGGGTCGCTAAAACAAGCGTTTTTTTTCACTTTCAGAAGCTATGTGAGTTTTTGATATTACTGATTTCAAATAACGATGTCTCACAATCGCGTGACTATGTATTACTGGATTTTGAATGTATGAATAAGAAAACATGTTGAGAATAATAATTTATAGCATTAAAAATGGGTTTCTCCTAAAATTAACCGCTTTGTGTGATTTAAAATGATCAGTCATAATAAACGTAGATATATCACGGTGCCATGCTGCTATAATTCTCGGTGATTTATTTATTCCAATTTGATGAATGGTTTCCAGTGTAACAGCGTACATTTTTATTTATACCTGATCTTTGTTTTTTTTGTTGTTTTTAATGCAGGTATGATATAAAACGAATAGAAATGTACGGATTTTCTTATACCTTTTTTTATAAATAAAGTAAAAACAGAAATCAAAAACTATTTTCGCATTTATGTTCATAGTAAATGTTTTGGAATTTCGCATACGTTTATATTATTTTTACAAATACTTTGAATATTCCTTGAAACATACCCGTGAACCATAACAATACTAATTAGATTCTAATTGAAATATGAACATTTACGCCGCATGTACAAATTTTGAGTCAGGTGCCACATTAACTGTCTGTATACTGTTCAGCATAATAGTTTTCAGGTCAAATCATCATCTATATTTGAGAGTATGACAAGTTGAAGCCTACGAAACTGTGACTTCAAATATGAAAGGTGAATTTCACAAAGTTATGACATAATTATGATTAAAAGATCATCCACTCTGAAAAATATTTGGTGTATCGATGACAAACGCCTAAACCTAGTTTAAGGATGAAAAATCAGACTGATAAAATTCTTCATTTATATGCCTTTTAATCCTCTGGTCAGTATAAGAGTTAAAGTGATGTGTACACTGTGATACTAGCCGGACAGCTGGTCACATGCTATGGTATTTAGTAAAATGCATGTTTGTGTGTTGATGGTTTGATTACCTATCCTGTCAGAGCAAGTCATTATAACCATCAATGCCAAAGGTACATCAACTATGTGCATTGTTACCATCAGTTGTCTATTTGTACGCTAAGTTAATGAAACAACGCATTGTTATCAAGAAAATATAATAAAATGTATCCTGTTTTACTGTTCTAATTCTTTATTTTTCTAAATCTTTGGTTAGTTCAAATCGATTTTCAAGATGTAAGGGAAAGTGTTTGTTTATTATAGCGTCACTCCTCAAAGGGCGCCATTTCGATTTGAGACACATTCTTTCTTGACATTTGCCACCTGAATCCTATTACTCATCCCAGGTACCAGGCAAATAGTAGTAACGTTAACCCCTGCAGGGTCGACCTCGACCTCCCACCAACTGAAAAGTGTGAAAATTTTGACTTCGACAAGTCGTACCTTGTTTCAAAAACCTTTGAAACTATAATAACGATTACCGCAGTTTAAAGTACCACCAGCTACAGGTGCAATTTGACATCACTTGCAAAAACAACCGTGATCTTGATTACTGATCATTCAAATATGAAGTGTTATATCTGTACATTTCCTTTTCAGGTATATAAAGCTTCTAACGTAAGTAAATAGGTTTGTGGTGAGGGGTTGGGGGTATATGGAATTTAGACCGATTCTGCTTTGTAGCTATAGCAGATCATACTCAGCCTATATACACATCTGTGCAATTTGATCATGATCTGCACTCAGTAAATAACTTTTAAATAAAACTAATGGTACTGTGAAAGAAGAAAATGTCTATTGTAGAAATCCGGTAAATATTCATAAAGTGCAAAATTTTGGATAAATTTCAGTATACATGTGAACATGTAATTAAGTTTTTTTATTAAAAATGTTTGAAAATGAAGTTAACAAAAATTCGGATAAGTATAAACATATAAGTCTTTAAGCATGTGGCTTGTACATCATGGTAAACAAATGTTCATACTTAAAGGATTAGTTTACACTGACTTAAATAAGCCAACTGTAAATGCAGGCGGTTTATTTAGTCTCTTGAACAAATTGTCAAAGAAATATAATAAATCTAAAACAAAATATATTTGTGCAAAAGTACCTGGTCTGTACGAAATTCCAGAGCGGTAATTTTAATCCATTTCATACTACATGTTTCACATTCAATTCAAAGGTGTTCCAAAAAGACAAGTCGGTTTTGGGAAATAAATGCCATATATTGTGATACTCGAAAATTAACGTATGACAAGCAACGGTAATAACGTTTATACGATGTAAGGTAATTACTTTACTATCTAATAATAATGATGTAATGGAGAGTTACGTTGTTTAACGTAATGTAAAATAAAAACATTGACAGATCATCATGTACTTATTGACAGACCGTGATGTAGGTTTATTGTTGAAAGAGGACACACTTCGTTTTACGATGAATTAGATAACGTGATAACGAGACAATATGATTCTGATTCATTATCTTCATAAATGTTTACATATATGACCATTTATATATATATAGAAATACATGTTTACCATTCACTGGGACTCGAGGAATGTTTTCTAAACGTGCATTAATTTTGATGTAAATATTTATCTTCTTTTGTAAATCAGAGCTCTTCCGAAACGAAATGAGAGCGGGTCCTTTATTGTTTGGGTCATGACAGAGGTTGAACGTAACTTTCTTACAGCCTGCAAAATAAGTACAAGTACCCGCGACTTCTAAAAGATTGATGCCTGTTCATTCCACTAAAGGTGTGAACTAATAATGGACTGGATCTGTCTCGGGTGCTGACTTCAGAACGAGTTATATTAGTTGACAGACAGACGGACAATCGGACGGACGGACTGTCTCAGCACTAAACATACAGGCACATTTCTTATAAAGTACAGAATTCTAAGATACAAAGTTTATATCAAAATACTTGTGGAAAGAAATTATCCGAGCCGTGTCTGGATAGCTTCATACCACTCTATAATGAACTGTTGTAAAAGATCCGGAGAATATAGGTTACACGAATTTACAGAAATGCTTGGAAACAAAGAACTGATAATTGGGTATAATGTTTGTTTTTATTGTGTTGATAAAACAAATACAACATTATGTTACAGCGTCTGGAGCAATAGTGAACAGATTTCTGACTTCCTATTTAATGAATTATGTAAAGATAATGGGGAATTTGTGCATTAATGAAAGTTAATTTTGTGAATTATGTGAGCAATAAAAGTAGCAAAAATATGGCTTTAGTAAAGTTTAAATTGCGTAAATTCGGATTTTTTTCTGCTTTGATGCTGAGCTGCAAATGAAAATAAACCTTATACACGATAGATGAATTGTCAATTTTTAGCTAGGATACAAAAAGAGTGGTCAAAATATCCAAATGAAATATATCTGTAATATCTAGTATATATTTAGCAGTATTCCTTTTATTTTTAGCACATCTGGCACAAAGTGTTAGCTAATAGGATCGCTCACCGTCCGTCCGTCCGTTCGGCATTTCCTTCAAACGACATCTCCTCTGAAACCACAG
>JAFMSR010003535.1:0-13493 GCA_022818135.1 Saxidomus purpurata | reverse complement strand
ATAATGCATTTTCACAGGGTCCGTATATTACAGGGTTATGAAACGGCCGATTACGGAAATAAGATGTCCTGAATACGTGGACTCTTAATGGCCGTCACTTCCGCTTCCTCGTATTAGCGAAAAATCTAACGTGAATCGTAGGAAAACAAAACTTATAATATTGTATTATTGGTAAGAGTTTTACATCGCTGTGATACTGAAATATGAGGTAAGGGTCGTTTTTAAATTTTCATCTTTATTTATTGTTTTGTGACCGAACGGTCATAATAAGCCGTTAAAATGGAGCATTTTGTGGAGAATTTGAGCGGTGACGCCATTGTTGAAAATCATTGAAGATGGGTATGTTCTGTAAATGTAAACTTGCTGCGGTTTGAGTACTTCCCAATCTATCAGATGTTTTGGAAGTTTAAAGTTTGATTTGATGTGTTTAAATAAAATAATGGAGTTTATTTTTTGGGAAAACTTTTTTAGCGATTGAATTTGGTGTTGTTTACTAAATGTCCAAATGAGGTTTATTTAGGTGATGACGTTTTTACACGTGAATATTTGGTTAATTGCACATTCCCATTGATCTAACTTATATTCAAAATGTTGATTGCTTTCAAAAGTATAAGAAGTTGACTGGATGTGCAAACTTACACATTCAGCGGGAGATTGCAGTTATTTTAATATCAATGTTTTAAAATAGCATAAAATAGTATATTGACAAATTTTCAAATGGCGGTATATTTAGGCGACGATGACATCTTTTGTTTGCACATATTCACGAAGAACGTCTGCGATCTTTTCAAATAAAACAATGCTTTGAAAAGGAAATAAGTCAAATTTCGAGTTATCATAACCATTTAGTGTGAATTTGCATAATACTGGAGTATCGAAGGTTAAATATTTGCATTTTAATTGGTACTTTCACTTTCCATAAAAATGTACTATACGTTAATTTGGGGTCCCAAATTTAACAGTTTTTTCCATGTTACATGCATGTACATTGTATATAAATATGTATTTGTGAACATTTCATATCTATACATTATCGCAACTCTTCAAAATCATTTACTTTTCCAGATCCTGGTTTTGATGATTTCATGAGGAGGTTTTCATTGACAAACGCGAAGATGCTGGTGAACAGATGGAAGAATTGATGGACAGTGATGGTTGCATGGCAATGAATTTTTGTGATCTTGACAAACCCCACAAGTATTCCGGAGAACGATGACTTAATGAATTTGTTTTGTATGATAGAGTTAGACAATTAAGTATTCTAAAGCAAGAACATGATTGATAGGAAACATTAAATTCTTGTACATTGTTGATTCTCTATTACTACATGTATTAGTGTATACACGTGTATTTGATTTTAATGAGACATAAAGATCTGGAAAGAGACCAAATTATCTTAAACTTACTACGTCTATATTTTCATTTTATCATATTTTTGGTTGTAAAGAAACACAGTTGTCCTTGTGTGCACACTGGTCAATCAGACTTTGAAACCGGTGCAGATCATGATCAGTCTGCAGGTATTTAGTTGATAGAGTCTTATGGAGCACCTCTTGAATATGCAATATTATTGTCAAATTGAAGGAGTAGTTCAAGCAAGGTTAGGATAAGAATGTAAGGTTATGTTAACACAGGTAAAATTAGTTTGATTATGACTTAGATTTTAGCATCATACACAAAGACAAAGATATTTGCCCTCATGTGTCCCCCCGTATTCCAGAAATTGAGGCATAGCCTTTAACACATTTATCACAAGCATAAACACTCTCTTTTTTGTCCTTTTCAGAGGCTGAATATTCTCTGACTTTTGTCAACTGAAAGTCATCATCACTGAAAGTTCACTTATCATGGGTATAATCCCCAAGCAACAAATCAAGATCCAAGTCCTCATCCTAGTTAAAAAGTTGCTCTTACTTTTATATGCCATTCTAAACTTGCAATGTCCGTAGACAGAAATGAAAGAAAAAAACTAGAGAAAACTTGTTATAGCTCCTTTTGATATCCACAGTTTGGAAACGTGGCATTAATTAATTAAATAATTGTTCTGTTTACCCTTTAGATCTCTTAAAACTAGTGTTATTACACAAATATCGACCAAACAGATAATTATATATTATTAACGGGTTTGTTTATGGCGCAATTAATGTTTTAGAGGTCAGAAAAACAACATTTGTTTTATTCACAAGACCCTAGATCATAAATAGGAAAGAAATTAATAAATAAAAAACAAATTAAATAAAATACAACGGAAAAGTTTTCACACGTATTTCGGAGAAGCTTTGGACGGGAGGGTAACTGGCAAAGAAGAAAAGAAATTATAAAGAGATTTATATGTCCCTTTCAATATATTAAAATAATATATTAAAAGTATTCATTTTATTAACCCTTTAACTTTGAAAATATAATGGAAAAGAAGAGGAAAAGTGTTATAAAAACAAAGCATTTTGTTCGCACATATATTTTTTCAGCATAAAAATACAGTTTTCATCGCGTCAGTTTGCGTCTAACTCGTTTTTTTCATAGTGAATTTTATATATTATGATTTTGATATTTATATTGCTAGAATCAGAATTTTATTGCCGAAAAATTATGTGAAAATCATATCAAACTCGAAGAAAAATGTCTTTACAGTAACGACATTAGTATCAGTAGGGTACAATATTTCACGCATAAACACGCTTCCGCTCGATAAAGCCGTCGCATTCATAAATACAGGTAAACCGGCTCGGAAAAATCGATAGCACGACATCATATTATAGCTAATTCACCATTATAAGTGGAGTTTCATAACCCTGTGAATATACGGACCCTGGGATTTTCATAAAAAAACGATATTCAGATATATGTGTCATATACAGTCATGTATTCTGTTTCGGACTTTCATGCATCGGCTTGGTTTCTTTTATTTCATTACTATCATTAAACGAAATATGGATGTAATTTAAACAGAATAAATATTACATTTTAAACAAAGTGACAGCTTGAGGCTGGATCAAGGCGCATGTCTGTCACATTTAGATAACGCCGGATTTGATTTGATTTGATTTGATGAGAATTTTATCAAGGTCCGTCCAAAAGAGCACTTATGTTAGCTTGATATTTGATGAGACCCCGGCATGTCTCCCGTCATGCCTAAAAAATAAAATTTTGAAGCCAGAAAATAGGAGAAATTTACCTGACTGCAATTTCCAGCCAGTATAGCCAAAGGTTGTATTTGATTGGTTACCAAATAGTAGGCCAATCACGATTACCAATGAGATCTAAGTGTGATTGATCTAGTTTGTATGTCTGGATCGTGGTAGCCTAACAGTTTTTAGAAGTATTTGATACTAGATGTTATATGTGTTTGTTTTGTAAAGTAAAAATCCCCTTTAATAAAGTGTTGTCCTATTTTTATTTTGCTTAGCTTTTGTGATGATAAAAATTTAATTGTCCTGAATGATAGAATAAAATGTTGTCCGAAAAGATGGTTTTACTTATTTGAACAAGTTAAAAAGTATGCATGAAAGTTTGACTTATGTTTCTACTCTGAAATTTTGAAAATATAAAAACCCCTTAAAACCCAAATAAGCCAGCAACCGCACAGGCTACTTGTTAACTTTACTTCTTTAATTATAATGGTACAATAGAAAATTATAAAGAGACTTGTACTAGTTGGTTGTTTACTACCGGAGCTAGAAGCAAAAATCGGAGCCAGGAGAGACAAAATGATTAACCAATCAGCAGGGTGCTAATGGCCGCCAGTTCGGTCTACTACTGTTGAAAAGCACAGTCATTAATGTAATTATTTGAATCATTTGTATCATAAATTAGATAAAATGCCAAAATTTGTCTTTAAATATATGAATGTTGCTGTAGATCATGAGTTCGTAGAATAGAAATTTTATTAAAATTTTGTGGAATTTTTGGTGAGAAATTCTTTTTTAATTGTTTTCAGAATGAAATTTTAATTTTAATCTGTTAATCTGTTTTATTTTTACTTATAAATAATAAAAAGAAGTGAGTGTAGATCATGATTTGCATGATCGGCGATTTGGTCCTCGGACAGATGCTGGTGAACTACTACTCCTGATCCTGGTTGACTAACCAGTACTTTTCACATCTTCTTTGTTGTGAGTGATTGGGTTTTTCGTGCCCGAGTAAGATTGTTCTTACCGTAGTTTTGATCTTGTATTACATATCTTTATTGGTTTGGAAATATAATTGTGAAAGTTAGATATGCTTTTAAGATTAACATTGCTGTTCGTACTACTTGACTCTGTATTTACTTGTTGGTTTTGGGTGACCTACTGCGACTTTTTAGTGCGCATGAACCGGATGGAGTTATAACAGGTGCGCGTTTGGCTTTTTTGATCCGGGCTATTTTTTGACAGTAGATTATCGCTTCCATTTAGGAAATAAGTAGTGTTTTATGCATTTTCTGCAATGTCTGGGGTATCTAGTTATAGGATCAATCACTTTTTTGGTTAGTTATGACTTTTTATAAGGGTATTAAGTATGCATTTTCTTTGTCATTAATTGTGATTATTTCTATTTTCACGTTTTTCCAGTCATTGTCCTGGTGATTATTTTGACATTTATTAGTTGTATGTTTGTTTTTGTAATCACCAGGGTTTGTATATGCGTGGGTTATAATGGTATGTCGCCACAGACACTATTTTTTTTTATGTAGGTATCAAATTTCTTACTCAGACACTAGAACTGCTGAAAAGTAAAAATTTGTTAATTTACATATTTCTATAAAATGACTAATAACTATCTACCCACTGAGCTTCCGTCACATGTCAACATGTCGGCTTTATACCGGGTTTGTCACGTGGTAGGTATTTGTAGTACTTATTCTATACATGTGTTTTTTTATATATTTAGATAGAGAAAAGGATTTTTGCCGATTTTATTTAAATAAAGCTTTTTTTCTTACGGTTTTTTGTGTTATATCTTTGGTCCTTGTTATTCTAAATATAATTTGGTCGAAATATAAACTGTCAATGTTTTGTATCCTTTATAAATTGTTTTTTTATGCTACAAAATTTTGCAAAATCGCGGGAATAAATTATCTGTAATAAAATTGTCTAATTTTTTCAATCTTTTCTATTTTTATTTCAAATCTTACTAAATCGTGCTTTATAGTTATGGCTAGGTGTTGGGTAGCCCCTTATCTAGTTCTAAAGTTTTTGATATAAAATTTTCATTTTTTCCGGAGGTATATGAATTCAGTGTTTTAGATATGTGTTTTGTCTAAAAGATTCACCTGAGGTGGGGGTTGATGTCCTTTGACCTTTCTGTACCGGAAGCTCATTCTTACTAACATATATACATGTATAATAAAGTATACTAAACTACTTAAAGGTAAATTACAGGACACCCCTGGTTTACAGAGTGTGTTAGGGTTTTAATGTGGAAGTATTGTTTTATGTCACTAAAAACGATACGACTTGTCTATTCTAATCTAATCTACGAAATAACATATCTACAATCCATAATAGACTTGCCATATCTACCCCCAATGTACTTTTATCGTAAACATAGAGTTGTATGAGTTGTGTGCTGTGTACTGTATATAGGTCATAGAGCTCAGGCTAGCACCATGCATTCCGCGCAGCACCATATCCTGCAGAGTCCAAGTACCCTTCTTTTTTCCCATTATATGCCATGCATTATTTCGTTAAGGTGGGGAGTCCCAAATAAAGGGTAAGATACGGTTTTTAGTCGATCTACACTTGCGCAGTCCGTGTACTACATCATACTTCCCTTGGTCTTTTGGTACGACCATGTGGGTGTGTGGGTTCGAGTGCTTGCCGGGCGGCATTAACACTCCGTAAAAGTCACCTATGACGTTTGTGTTTTCAGTGTATGTTTGTTCTGGTGTTTTGCCGAGCAGTCAATTATGTAATCAGTCCTAATCTATATTTTTTCATTGTATCTCATATTTTGATAAATTCGAATACGGCCAGGCGAATATCTTGTGCTATTTCTTTTTGGTGGATCTAACAGAGTTTTTTTCCCGTAATGGTTATTAATTCTAATTTCAGAAGTTTTGTTTCAAATATTTTCCTTTCTTTTGAATATAATGGGCAGTGAAACAGTAGATGGGCAAAATTTTCTATTTCGTTACAGTGTTGGCAGTTTTTGTCTTTCTATGTATCGGTCCCCTTTTAAGATAGCTACTTTTAAGTTTAAGTCTAGTATAACATTGGTCTATTTTTCTATCATGATGGTACGTTTGTAATTTACTAGGCGGTTTAATATTAATTTCTATGTTATGTGTTGAGCAGTAAGTTTCCCATTGCTGTAGATATTTTTGTTTTACTTTATCTTTTTATGAGCTGTAGACTTCGGTACACTGAGCTTAATAGGAATTTCTGTACCGGAAGTGCTGCCGAATTTTGCTTTGTCGTCTGCTAATTCATTCCTGCTTATGCCCACATGACTCGGGGTACCCATTAATTGAATTTCGTCCCTCTATGCTTTATGGCTGTAACGGACTTTAAAATACTGTAAATCATTTCTACCTATGAGACTGACCTGGATTTTATTGCTAATAAAGAACTCAGACTATCGCTAATAATGACTGCTTTGGAAATATAGTTTTCTTTGCAATAAGTTATTGCATAATCTATTGCTGCTAATTCACATGTAATATTGAAGTTTGGATGGTTAAGCTTCAGACTCTTGTTGTGTAGAATTGTGCCGTTTTCACCTATAACTACTAACCCGCCCTTGTTTTGTTTGGACGGGTCTTTACTACCATCTGTATAAATTTGAGTAAAGTCTCTAAAGAGTCTAATAATGTTTTAAATTTGCAACAATTTTGTTTCTTTCATTATCTTTCTGCTTTGTTAATTTTCCTACTAAATCTAGGTTAATCTCAGGCATTTCAATATTGATAAGTTGTTCGTAGCACGGTTCTTGAATTTGGGTTTTGCTTAGGCCGTATTCTGTGATTAATGTCCTAATGCTTTGTGAATAAGGTTTTTTTAAATTTTTATTACTCTTGTCTTATGAAATATGCTGGTTGGTCACAAATTTCCATCGTTGATTGGTATTCTGCCCAGTCTGGAGCTTCCGGCCCAGTATTTTAGAGTTTGAAGTTTTCTTTGTAGAGGCAGTGGAATCATGGCAGTCTCGGTATGTAGAGGAGGGTGGGGGTGTGCCTCGGACATCCTATAATGGTTTTAGTGCCCTGTTTTGTGTAGTCTTTGGAACTGTTTTTAGTTGTGAATCTTTAGCGGGAGGCATAAACTATGCTGCTATAGTTGATTTTGCTTAAGATGAGAGCCTTATAGATATTCAGAAGGCACTTTTTGTCTGTGCCCCACGATTTCCTTTTACTGTTCTTATGATATTTAAGTCTCTAAGACATCTTTTCGACATGTATTCTACGTGCATTTTCCATGATAAGGTTTTGTCAAAATACATCCTAGAAATTTTGCATGCTCATTATATGTGAGGTTCGTTCCACATAATGTTAATTTCGGAAAGTTGGTGGCTCTTTCCGGAGGTTTTACGGCCTGTCCGTGTATTAATAAAACTTGAGTTTTAGTCGGGTTAATGATAAATCCCCATGAATTGCTCCATTTTTCTATTTCCCGTTCAAAACAGTTTGGGCTTTTTTTCACTGCCTGCACCGGACTGTTTGAGGTTAGCCATGTTGCTGAATCATCCACAAATTGGGATATTTGAGCATTTATAGTTGGGTGTTGCGTATTAAGGTTTTTAATTTGTTCTTCGAGTATTCATCATTAAACTGAAAATTATGGGAGACAATACGCTCCCTGGGGGCATCCATTCACTGTTTCACTACCTCTGAGAGAGCTCCATTATATTTTACCTTAATCTGTCTGTTTTGCAAAAGCACCTTAACCATTTTAATATGCGCCCTTGTATGCCAGATTTTAGGAGTTGCATGAGTGCTCCTCCGTTCCATATTTTATCAAATGCATTACTCAGATCTAAAATATAGCTATAAGATATTTATGTTCTGCCTGTGCTTTCTTGGGATCGGGACTTCAATCTAGTGATGTTATCGTCGCATGAGTGATGCGACCTGCATCCGGACTGGTATTTGGACATAAGATTGTTCTTTTCTAAATATGTGCACAGTCTTGGTTTAATCATTTTTTGCATTAGTTTTGTAAATGTTGAAGTTAAAGAAATCGGTCTATAAGAAGCAGGTTCATTTTTGTCTTTATTAGGTTTTAGTAATGGTATGATAACCGCATGATTCCAGCTTCTGGCGTGGTGCCTACCCATGATTGGTTAAAGATTTGAAGAAGTGTATTCCTGCTTTCCTGTGGTAATTTTTTTGAGTATTTTGTAATGAATCAGGTCTTCCCGGTGCACCGTCCTTGCAGTTCGACAAAGCTTCTTTATTAAATTCAAATATAGTAAATTTGTTATATTCTTGTGAGTTATCACTGTTCCTATCATTGATATGTTCATTTACTGCTCTGTTTATATTCCTCTTTTGCGTAATAAAATTTCTCTAGTGTACCCTTTATTACTGCTAGCTTCGGCATATTGTTTGACTAATGCGTTAGCTTTTTCTTTTTGGTTCCGTAATATTTTGTTGGCCTATCTTAAAGACTGGATTGTTTCTTTTTGCACACTGCCTTTAACTTTATTTACAAAATTCCAAACTTCTCTTAGATGATGTATTACATGTGATAGCTGAGCAGAATTTGCGCCAACTGTCCTGCTTTGCCTTTTTAACTACTCTTACTGTTTTTGCTCGGGCCATTTTGAATAAAATGAGAGTTATGGGAGTTTTCCCCTTTACCCACTTTACGTCTAATTTCTCTCTGCTGTTTATGGCTTCGTGGCATTCCTGTGTCCACCATACTTCTTGATTCTAGTTTTGATATTTTTGGGTTTAGATTTTTGGAATTGTTTTTTCTAAAATACCATTAAGTTTATCTAGAAATTCTTTGAAATTTTCCTCTACTGTTTGATTCTTAATCTTGTAATTTAATTCTACCATGCATAAATGATGAAATTCTCATCCAATGGGCAGTGGATGCCTTGTCTATCAGCCATTTTTCAGTTATCATTACATTTTCAAATCTTATTGAGTTTCTATTATTGTGATTATTGGAAGATGATCACTATTGGGGCTGTTGTCGACTACAAGTGAACGTTGCCCTCTAGTGCAGACCTGCGGAGATCATAGACAGATCCAGGGCTGAATCTGTGGTGGGTTTGCCTGCTCATAGAGACGGGTGCATTGACCATCGTTTATGCAATTTAGATCTGACTCGTTCCTATAAAGTCTATCGATCCCTCTGCCCCAGGATCGCGCCCAAAGTCATTTTCGGGGTTCCAAAGTGGATGTTTTAAACTGAAGTCTCCGCCTCATTACATTTGGACTGGGTTGTCCTAAATTTTTGAAGGTATTCCCTAAAACATTAATGTTGTTGTTTTCTTTGCCATTTGTATGGTAATTATAAATCGAAATGTTAATATCTTTTACAATGATTTCTATTGCAATATTTTGATTAACATTATTGTAATCAGTATTTTTTGGTTATGTATGATAGACTGTTGCGGGGATATATATGCATAACCCTCCTGAGGTGGGGGTTTCTTTGTTATGAAACATTACGGGTTTTGGTAATCCTTGAATTTGAAAGGATTATGTTTTTCTGCCAAAATGGGTTTCCTGTAGACAAATAACATCTATTGGCTTTTCTGATCTATGAGAAATTTTGTGTAATTCATTACATTTAGTGTACGATTCTGATCTTCATACCCGAATATTCCATGAAATGATGCTGAGGCAGGGTCTGCCGGACTCAGTACAATTTCCTCAGCTGTTTTTGTGATCCATTAATGGTTTATTCGGGAGTTGTTTTGTGTTATTGGTGTTTTAGCCTAAGTTCTACATAAGTTTAGGGGACAAATGTATTTTCTTTTTTACTCTTGTCCATTTGGTCCTGGGTAGAGAATGTGTGGGGGTGTGGGTGATTTGTGCTAGTAATTCTCCCTTAGTGTTGGAGAAAATTAAGTTAAGTCCCCTTTGAAATCTGTAGTACATTGGGCCTGCCTGGTGTTCCTGTTGGTACCCCCCTCCCCAGCAAGAAGGTTCTCCCCTTCTTAATTTTTCTAAGGAGGTAGTGGTGTAGGGGGGTTAAAGCACACACCTTTCTCATTTTACTTTTATATCCTTAGTACTAGGTATATTTTTGGGTGTTGTAATTTTGGGGTCAGATTTTCTTGGGGTTTTGTCTTTGGTTTCTGCTGTAATTGGTGGTGACAATAGGTGGGGGTATTTTATCTTGAGGAGTGTGCTTCTTTATCTTGGCAATAATTTTGTTTCATATTCCTTTGTTATCTTATTGTTTGTAATTTCATTATCTTTGATACGTATTTTCTGTACACGGGGCAAAGTTGCTTGAACCCTGCGATTACCCGAACAATTGATGCATTTAAGTACGAGCCTGGCACATTGATAGTTCATGGTTGCCGGTACATTTCGGGCATTTGGTTTTATTTCGGCATTGTCGTGTTTTGTGGCCCTGGGGCTTGGAAATTTAATACTATCTTATGATACTTAATGTCGTTGGTTTAACTAATTCTTTGAACCCACTAATTCTATTGGCATTTCTGAACAAGTAAAAGTTAAAATGATCTGATTTGTTTTTCCCTTTTTCCTTCCATTATTGATTCTTTTGCCGTATAGTGGCAATGTTTTTGTTGTTTTCATGAGATTATTTTTGAATTGTTCGGTGCTTTGGTTTTTTGGCACCTCTAGGACTCCCATACTCTCTATGTTTGATACTTTGGGGTTGGGGCTTTTGTTTTCACCTTTAAGCTCATGTCTTCCAAACCTAAAATCTTTGATCTTTGTTTCAAAATCGGACCTAGCCTTGAAGTATAAAATTCCTTTGTTGCTTTCAATGTTTTTAATTTTGTCCCCCCTGAATTGTTGTTTTTAAATTTTTTCTATTTCTAACAGTTTATGTGTGCTAAGCCCCCTTGAACTCCCTTTATAAACCATATCGGTCCATTTTGGCGATTTTCTTTGTTACCTACTTTGGTGATTTGGCCTGTTTTTGTGTGGTATGGGGGTTGGGGTGGGGATAGTTTTTGTATCTTTGTATTCCCAAAGTTTTTTCCCCTCCCTCCTCTAAAATTTGAAATTTATTTTTAGTTGTATGGGTGATGTTGTTTTGTATTTTTCCTATCATTTTGGGGGTGGCATAATTTCTATGGAAATAACAGGTTTCTATATATTCTTCTTATTATTTTTAATTTACTTATTTAATTTCACATTTTTTAATATATTAAAAAGGATGCATTATATTGGCTCCACTTCTGTTTCTTGGTTCTCTCTGGTAATCTTAAAGCACTTCTGGTTGTAAGCCGCTGGCAATTTGTAGGTTGAAATGTCTCTTAAATTCCCTTATTGCCATTGCACTTATTGATTATGTATAGGTGGAAATACTTATTGCCATTTTTTACAATTTCTGGCGTTTTCAGCAGTTTCTTCTGTTGAGATTGATTGCCTTAGATGATACTGGCACTGTTTGGATTTCCTAGCTGCTTCTTTTCCTGCATTAAGTTCCACTACCCTAGGCAAACAAGTTTCAGCCATGGGTGGAATTTGCCCTTGATGTAATAAGGGCTTTGAAGGGGTGAGTATTAGTTCACGCCACGCCTATAACTAAAACTGTCTAAGATGTCATATGTGAATTATCACCAGCTACCTGCTCTATTAATCTTAACTACTTTGCTCTGTTGAGCCCTACGTACATAAAGTTATTTTTTGTTTGTGCTCCCTGACTGCTTTAGCTGCAGAGACTTTTGCCTTTTGAAGCTAATTGTTTTATGTCACTCACGTTATTTGTGTGTTTTGAACCTGAGACTTAGAAAAAAAGAATTTTAATTTTGAGATTTTGAGATTTTTTTTTTTTTTTTTTTTTTTTTTTTTTACTTTGTAATATTTTCCCATAAAAATATTTTTCTAGTAAATGTCTTTAATTTTCTTTTATGTTGATAAAAACTTGTTTAATTGGGTGCTTATTGATTGTGACCTTAAAGCTAAATTGTTCTACTGACTGTGGTGGTAAAGCTACACTTATAAAGTATCACGCCGGATATATCTCACACGACAAAACTATACAAGGGATTAATAAGCGTTAGTTGCCATAAAAACAAAGGCATACCAGTATTTGTATCACTAGCAGTATCTGTTCAGTCCGCAATCCTGTGGTTTTAAATCATATCAAAGACTAAAAACACATTCTACGGAAAAGCGGTATCTGGATTCTAACAAAAATTATTCTTCTATAATATTGCCCGTATCTATAATATTGTAGCCATGTTCCTTTTCTTAATCAATCTTAGACACTAATTAGTCACGCATAAAATGAGTTTATAATTTCCATGTTCAACGATAAATTGCCGTATAAACCACCCCACTAGCAGGTTTGGATAATCGCGGGTTTATCGGAATCATTACCGCGAAAAATATGTTCCGGCAACTCGATTATAATATGGGGCGCTTATCAAATCAGCGTTGCTGAAAGGTAGGTCGGCGTTCAATAAATCAGTGTTGTGCAACTGGCTTGGCTATAATCGAGGGTTAAGCGCCGATTATATTTGTTCCAACAACCGGCCATTGGCCAGTTGCTGATCGAACCACTTAACATCAACAATGACCGACTTCTGCCTCGTAAATAATTACCCTACTCTTCTGGTGGCACACCGATGATTCATCCAGTAAAGACGATGGTATCCTCTTAGGCACCCGGTGTACATCAACAATGACTGACTTCTGTCTCGTGCTCTTCAATTATCCCTACTCTACTGTGGCACACCGATGATTTATCCAGTAATGATGATGGCATCCTCTTAGGCACCTGGTGCATATCAACAATGACCGACTTCTGTCTCGTGTCAATTATCCCTACTCTTCTCTGTGGCACACTGATGGTTTATCCAGTAATGACGATGGTATCCTCTTAGGCGCCCGATGTACATCAACAATGACCGACTTCTGTCTCGTGTCAATTATCCCTACTCTTCTGTGGCACACCGATGGTTTATCCAGTAATGACGATGGCATCCCCTTAGGCGCCTGGATGTACATCATCAAAGACCGACTTCTGCCTCGCTTGTGGTTATAGCAGACGATGCAGTCTTTTTCTGTAGTCTGCCTGAAATTTATTAGTGAAATAGTATATACTTTGAAAATTCTTGCTACATATATTTAGCAGGCCGACTTTCTTTTTTCCTTCGGCGCTTCTGCATTACGCCTCGTCTTTAACTGGAAGCTGGTAACCCTTTTCAACCACCAATGAAATGACGAGTAGTATGTATAACACTTTTGGAATTGAAAAATTTATTCTGTCAGGTACTCTTTGGTGTTTTCAGTCTTTCTTGAATTGTTTAAAAAATTCAGTAATTCATTGATTTCGTGTAGTAGTAACTGATTTCATAAGAAATAGAAGGATTAAGTGGGGTTTGTCATGGTTCACATTTATTCACAATTG
>JAFMSR010003534.1:0-13510 GCA_022818135.1 Saxidomus purpurata | reverse complement strand
GTCACAGCTGGGCGGTTGGTTACCAAAGGGGCACAACTGTTCGTTCTTTGCCCCAAAGTGCAAAAGTCCGACATAGCTTTAAACAAAACAAGTACAATAATAAAATATAATGATAGAAAACTTATTCTCCACTTGTACTCGGGACGGGTGCATTTCTTATTCCTTTGTTTTGGTTTCAAGGCAAGCCGTTGTAGGAGGTATACCATTCGACGGTCTCCGATCACGGTCTCTGACGGTCTCCGGCGAGACCGGAGACCGTCCAGTGAGACCGTCGATTGGACTTTATAGGTATTTGTGACAAAATTAAAAATACAACACCATTAATATTTATAAATTTAATTTGAAGGCCTGATCATTGAAAAGGCTTTCTATGGAATGCTGGTTGGGACATGCCATGGCCACTTGCTAATTGTTACTCAATTGCAACTTTACTTATTGCTAATTGTTTATTACAATTGTTAATTGCTCCTCGCAAATTGCTACTTTCTAATTGCGGTTAGGACGCCACTTGCTAATTGCCACGCCTTGTTAACTGGTGCTAGTTGGTTATTTGCCACTTGCTTATTGCTATTGTACATGTCATTTGCTAATTGCCACTTGCTACTTGACACTTGCTTTTACACATGTTAATTGCCACTTGCTTATTGCTACTTGTCCATCATTGGAAGTAAAGTTCTTCAGAAATAATCTAATGCTTATTAAAGTACAACTATTTACAGCCTCTGTATGAGACTTCTGGAAAATTACAAAGATAATTGAAAAATTGATACAACCTAATTTCGTTTTTGAAAAGGCAAATTATTTTTACCAGTTCTTTTTTAAACTCAAATTTTCAACACAATATGGTTATATTTGACGCTGTATGTCATATTTTCCTTCTGAGAAAACGTGCCCGTTACAATTACAGATTTAAAAGAAAAGCGATTTGGTCTTAGTAATGGACCTTCTCATCAAAATCTTAATATTTCACTTCAATAAGGTGATAATAGCTAATGTTCGTTATTTCCTAGTCATGTTCGGTAGTCATACCGATAAGCAATGGCAGCTAGCAATTAGCTATAAGCAAAGGCATAAAGCAATCGGATTGTCCCAACTAGCAATTTGCAATAAGCAAGAGGCAATTAGCAATTGGCATGTCCCAACTAGCAATTAGCAATAAGCAAGCACCAAGTGGCAATTAGCAATTGGCATGTCCCAACTAGCAGTTAGCAATAAGCAAGCACCAAGTGGCAATAAGCAGGTGGCATGTCAAAACCTGCAGTTGCAATAAGCAAGTGGCATTTAGCAGTGGCAACTAACAAGTGGCATGTCCAAACCTGCAATTAGCAATAAGCAAGTGGTAATTAGCAAGTGGCAATGAGCGTGTGTCATGTCCCAACCCGCATTCCATACTTTTCGGATTCCATAAAAATGTATCACTTTTGTATTATTTAATTAAGAAAGGTTATTGTTCCTTAAAAAATTTATATCAATTGATTTCAGGCAAATATTATTTTTATATTCTGTGGAAAATATTCACCGTTTCATTTTTTAATAATTGTCTCTATTCCTAATCGACGAAATAAATCCGAATATTACATGTGTTGGTAGAGGTTTTATACAAACAAAAAAACAAAGAAAACTTTGAGATAGTTCCAATATCTTTGAATCCTTTTATATGGAAAAAAGGTATTAACCGGCCGTCATAATACCAAGTAAAGACCCTTTATTTTCTTTTGCTTTTTGGTGATTTTTTAATATTTTGTATCAAACATCGCCGGAAGCCACGGTTAATTCCTGCCAGCTTCTCTCTGGTCAATGCGTATTGAATAGCCTGGGTTACCGATGATGGGTATCAAATGAAAGCTTAAATTATGAACTTTATGAATATGTAAAAAAAAATGAAAGTAAAACCTTGAAAGAAACTTGTCAATATGTCGGGCATATTTAACTGCATTTTTATGAATGAAAACCATGGCCATACCTATTATTTTTAAAAATACGTAATAAACATATTGAATTTGGTATTATATGAAAGTATACACACATGGTAAATATGTATTCATTCAAATAACTAAATAGTTACAGGATTACAAACTTTGATATACGTTTTGCAATTGAATATGTCTCTGTGTTTGCAGTTTCAAAATACGGCCGCGCATGTTAATTTCCTGAATTTTAATACAACAATATCATTTTGTTATCATTTGGTAGTTTCTTACTTGCAGTTTCCCCAAAATATCAATCTTTTGACAATTGAAAGAGTAAAACGCTGATTACAGGCCTTGAAATATCAGTTATTTTATGGAAATTTTCAAATTTCAATAAGTGCCGAGTCTACTTTTAGTATTGCAAAAAGCAATGCCACTTATTTTTACAATTCAATGAAATATAGCACTTAGAAAGTATGGACAGTATACGTACTAATGAGATTTTGAATGATATTTAAAGTAAAGTGTATTTATTTGTAAAAGGTTGTTTATATGTGATTACATAATTGTCGAAGAATACAACTTATTCATATTATGTTTTGTACCAGACACCTAAGGCATATATGTTGAGAAACAGAATGATTTGTTATGCAAAAATATCTTTATGTTCAATATTTTCTAGTTTACGAAAATGCACCTGAATACTTGTATCAATTACATAAAAAATCACAATTAGCAATGGAAGTTACTCACTTTGTAACAAAACAATAGACGTCTACAGTAAACATTTAACTATAGAATTGATGCCATTGGAAAAGGTGTAGTCATAGAATGTCAAAATGTATCAATCTGTTTGCAGTAGATATTGTTTTAATGGCAGAAAATGTGGAAGATCTACAGTGTATGTTGAATGAACTTAACACTTTGTGTAAAAAAAACAAAATGTTTATTAATGTTAGAAATGAGTCTGTGGGAAGAAGTATTTTTTATTTTAAATTAGGTAGAAAGTATGAAGTATGTTTTACAGTACAAGTACCTAGGTATAGTTTTAGCAAAACACTTAAATTATACAGTAACAGCTAAAAACAGTTGCACAGTCAGCTAATAGGGCTCTAGGACTACTTATTGCCAAATCAAAAGCAATTGGAGGTTTCCCATATGAAGCATTCACAAAATTATTTGAGACAACTGTTGTGCCAGTTATAACATATGGAGCCGCGATATGGGGAAATGAAGAATTCAGTTGCATAAATGCAGTTCAACATAGGGCAGCTAGGTATTTTTTAAACGTAGGAAAGTATACGCCGAATGCAGTGGTTAATGGAGATATAGGCTGGACACCAATGAGCTGTAAAATAAAGAAATGTATTATTTATCAATGGTGCAGACTTGTTAATATGAATAGAAATAAGAAAATAGACAAGTGTTCCAGTGGTCGTACTCTTGTAAAGGTAGAAATTGCTGCTTCAAAGTTTGTAATATGTTTTTAAAGTATGAGTTAGATGGTTGTACCAGTACAGATACATTTATGTGTAAACAATTCATCTCAGACAAAGTACTTTCAGAAAGTTTTGAGGAATACAAAAATTCCTGGTCCCAAGAAATCAATAGAGTCAGTGCTCAGAGGTGAAGGACAGAATAAGCTAAGATTCTATAGAAAATTCAAACAAACTTATGAAGTAGAACCCTATTGTTGAAAAGTGTTAAATAGAAGACACAGAGGTGCTTTAGCAAAATTTAGAAGTGGAACTGCACCAATAAATATTGAAATTGGTAGATATACTAATGTACCACTAGAATCAAGAAAGTGTTTACATTGCAATAGCCTAGGAATAAGTGTTTTAGAAGATGAGAAACATGTCATTTTTGACTGTCCCTTGTATTTTGATATTAGGAGTAAACTTTTACACGAAGCCAGTAATCAGTTTGAACATTTTGCAGACTTGTTAATATGAATAGAAATAGGATAAATAGACAAGTGTTCCAGTGGTCGTACTCTTGCATAGGTAGAAATTGTAGAAATTGGTGCTTCAAAGTTTGTTATATGTTTTTAAAGTATGAGTTAGATGGTTGTACCAGTACAGATACATTTATGTGTAAACAATTCATATCAGACAAAGCACTTTCAGAAAGTTTTGAGGAATACAAAAATTCCTGGTCCCAAGAACCCTATTGTTGTAAAGTGTTAAATAGAAGACACAGAGGTGCTTTAGCAAAATTTAGAAGTGGAACTGCACCAACTAGAACTGTCACAAGAGTGACGAATTATACCCCCACAATACAGCTTTGTCACCGAAGTATGGCAACCATAAGAAAGGAATGGCCACAAGGACATACATTTCAGTTATTATACAATAAGTTGTGTAAATGTATTGTTTTAATAGTACACAAAATATGCAAGGTTGGAAAGTATGGATTATTATTAAATTTAATAGGTTTATTTCAAACATGTTAATATCACTAACCTCCTATCAAATTTCATGATCCTAGCCCCAAGTGTTCTTAAGTTATCATCCGGAAACCGTTTAACTGTTCCAAGTCATGTGACCTTGACCTACAGACCTCAAAGTCAAACCTGACTTGTATTTCATGATGTTACACCTGTGTACCAAAAATTATTTAAATAGGTCAAGCCTTTCATGAGTTATCATCCGGAAACAGTTTTACTGTTCAGGGTCACTGTGACCTTGACCTTTGGCCTACTGACCCCAAAGTCGAGCTTGACCTGTATTTCATGATGTTACAGCTGTGTACCAAAAATAATATATATCGGTCAAGTCGTTCATGAGTTATCATCCGAAACCGTTTTACTGTTCCGAGTCACTGTGACCTTGACCTACAGACCTCAAAGTCATACTTGACCTGTATTTCATGATGTAACACCTGTGTACCAAAAATTATTTAAATCGGTCAAGTCGTTCATGAGTTATCATCCAGAAACCATTTAACTGTTCAGGATCACTGTGACCTTGACCTTTGACCTACTGACCCCAAAGTCGAACTTGACCTGTATTTTCTGATGATGCACCTGTGTACCAAAAACTATTTAAATCGGTCAAGTCGTTCATGAGTTACCATCCGGAAACCGTTTTACTGTTCAAGGTCACTGTGACCTTGACCTTTGGCCTACTGACCCCAAAGTCAAACTTGACCTGTATTTCATGATGTTACAGCTGTGTACCAAAAATTATTTAAATTGGTCCAGTCGTTCATGAGTTATCATCCGGAAACTGTTTTACTGTTCAGGGTCACTGTGACCTTGACCTTTGACCTACTGACCCCAAAGTCGAACTTGACCTGTATTTTTTTATGTTGCACCTGTGTACCAAATATTATTTAAATCGGTCAAGTCGTTCATGAGTTATCATCCGGAAACCATAAAACCAACAGACCGACCGACCGACCGACCAACCGACAAGCTCACTCCTATATACCCCCATCCCCAAACTTCGTTGTGTGGGGGTATAATAAATATTGAAATTGGTAGATATACTAATGTACCACTATAATCAAGAAAGTGTTTACATTGCAATAGCCTAGGAATAAGTGTTTTAGAAGATGAGAAACATGTCATTTTGACTGTCCCTTGTATTTTGATATTAGGAGTAAACTTTTACACGAAGCCAGTAATCAGTTTGAACATTTTGATGATCTCGACACTGATTTGAAATTGAAACATCTATTATCAGACATGTTGTAAATTTAACTGCCAAAACCTGCTACCATATGCTGGAAAACGCAGAGAGAACATTTACAGTAACTAAAAGTATAGTAACGGATACATTTTGAAAACTATAGCTGTCCGTCCCTTATTAAGCACTGTTCTTTTTTTAATTGATTGATTAATCAGAATAAGTAGTAATGGATAGAAGCCATTGGCTGTATATTATTACCTGATAAAATGATTAGAACAATCTTAGTTTTATTTGTATATAATGTATGTACTTCTGTGGTCAATTGTTTTAAGTGTAAAGTAGTTTTAAGTACTCTTGATACAAAAGTGACATTTCAAGCTTGTTATTTATTTCAAATATTATTTTATTCATGGTTGTGATTATAATCATGTCATAACAGGCTTGTAACAATGTCTTTAGTTATATAGTAATGATCACTCATTTTTTATTCCTGATATAGTGTAGTCTGATAAAGTATTGATAAACAACAGTATTATCTTCAGCTGGTCTGAATTTTTTTTAATTATTTAAATAGGATTAATAGACTATTTTGATATTGTAATATAATATAATTTAGTGTAAATTATAGTATGTGATCATGTGTACTGTGTACTCTTTTAGTGTCTCTCATAATTCTTGTTAGAATGGCAGACATGTTAGTTACTGCTTTTATATTGCATGAAATGTACATTATGTGTAACATGTATGGTGAGACAGAAATAAATAAAATATAGTTTAACTACTGTATTTCAACACATTTTATGATAGCCTTATTTGAATAGACAACAAATTGTGCGCCAGGGCTTTTTGGTATATACGACGGCAATATCAGTTTGTAAAGTCAAACAGGAGGCGAAATATTGAGGCTACCCGTTGACGACAAATATTTGGACTATTCGCAGATCTGATACTTTATAACTGTCACACCTTTCAGCCTAATTTTAATGTGCTCCATCCTGAAGTGTAGTTTCAATATTAGGTACAACCGGCGCATTCTCGGTTTCGCACAACCGGGTACTGAAAAATTATTTACATTCGGGAAAGGTGTTTCCTCGGGTGTCGTCTCGGTCTCTATGCATCTGCTTCGGGTAATACACATAGCTAGGAAGCATTATGGAAACAGTTACGTATTATTTCATGGAATGTTCAGGGATTAACATCAAGATTTTTTTAATTTTATAGCAGGATATGACTTAATTATATTGCACGAAACATGGATTTCCGAATTATCTAATATAAATATAAATGGACAAGAAAAACTGTGATACTACGTATCACAGCGGGCCTAGAAACTAAGCTTTCATGTAAATATTTTGAAATGGGAGATGCTAATAAACTTTAAAGACTTTATAACGGAGACAGAATAAATTTATATTCTAGGTTGGTGTAAAGCAAATACTTGACCATCTGGTTTGTGCATTTGCAATTTAGTAACTCTTTCTCATTTCCAGTCAATCATTTATGATTTAAAAAGAAACAAAATCATATTCATGAAAAAGCTTTAAATGGTCTTATGCTCTTTCCGTTTTTTTCATTAAATTGTATATACGAGCCCTATTTTCATTCAGCGTTAATTAAAACAAAGTTAACGTAGCAATATCATAATATGTTCTACGCTATGTTCCATTAAGGTGATTCTTAGAATATACAATACTATTCCTGCTTCTATCCTCACAAAATCGTTTGCAGTCAAAATGTTTGTAAACAGAACAACGCACATTTTTACACGAAATGTAAGCCAGTCTGATAAAAATAAAAAGTGTATCCCGACCAGTTAGTAAACTTTGGCTTCCTTTCACTGTATTGCTCTAGCATGAAATGTCTTATTCAAATGGACTGTCAGTGACTGTACAATGATACTTCCATTCAAAAACAAATGAAGTGTGATTATTAGACGTTACATAAGCATATACAATAATTTGACGCTTTACATGGATAAAAGATAGAAATATCAATTTTTTGACAATTTTAAATCTACACAATGAACAGTATTTTAACCCATTCTTTATCGTAACTTCCTAGGCGATTTTCATAACATTTTTGTTCAAAGAACTATACACTTCTTCACCTACATGTTACATTTTAGAACCACGTATTAAATATAGCGGGCCGCTGCTGCCCGCAACAATAAGACTCGTTTAAATGTCCGCGCCCTAAAGGTAACAAAAGAGCGAAAGGAAATAGCGGCGGTATTGTCATATATTTTAAAGAAAAATTTAGGAATAAATTAGAATTTGTTAATCTAATATAAACGGTGTAGTCTGGTTCAAACTTAAGAGTGAGTATTTTGTGTACGACAAAGACACTTATTTTTGTGCCTGCTACATTCCTCCGGAGGATTCGAGTTTGTATAAAAACATTAATTCCACGCTTTTTGATTATGATTTTTTACCAGTTAGAAAGTGACATTCGTAAATATAGTGACCTTGGTCTTGTTTACTGCACAGGTGACTTTAATAGCAAAACAGGTCAGAGTTTAGATTATGTAGAAAATGTGCACTTAGATCTTTATACCGTTATGCCGTCCAATGACATACTTCTAAGACGTAATGATGACAAGCACGTGAACTCGTTTGGTAATAAGCTATTAAATTTATGCAAAGAATGTAATATACAAATAGCAAATGGACACTTAGAAACGGGTGAATGTACTTTTCACTCGACACGAGGAAATAAATGCATTCAAAGTACAGTTGACTACTTATTAACGCATTGTAGCAATTTTTCTGCTATAAATGATATGGAAGTATTGACATTGACTGAATTTTCAGATCATTGTCCATTAGTATTTTCTTTTAGTTACGATGTAAGAAGCACTTGTCTGTCAGATTTACCTCAGACTGATACAATAATTTGGAATACTGAGGATAGGGAAATATTTTTTAATTCTTTAGAATCAAAGCGGTATATCTTTGATGATATTTCTGATAAGATGACAGCCAGTAACATAAATATAGATAGTTGTATTAATTCTATGACCGAAGTAATACAGGATATTTCCTACCAGTGTTTCGGTAAAACAGTGTCTTCAAAATCGAATAAAAGTACAAAAAATACACCGTGGTTTGACAATAACTGCAGGGAAGCAAAAGCTTTATTTTATAAATCTAAAAGAAAGTATCTTAAAGAAAAATCCGATTATAAAAAGTTACAAGTTTTGGTACATGGTGGGGTAAGAGTGAGGTTGGGTGCGCACCATAAACCGGTTTAAGCTCCCCAGTGGTGTTTTTGCCACTGACCGTTCCAAGGCGGTGCCCCACTGTGTTCCGTTAATTGTTCGTTTTGTCCTCGTGTGTTTGCTTTGTATGCTTGTGTGTGTTGGTAGTGTATGTTTGTGTGTGTACATGATTGTGTGTGTGTGTGTGTGTTGTGTGTGTGCGTGCGTGCGTGCGTGCGTGCGTGCGTGCGTGCGTGCGTGCGTGCGTGCGTGTGTGTGTGTTGGTGGTGTGCACTTCTGGGTGCTGTGGGGCTCGTTTTGGGGAGGCTGCGTTTTTGGTACGTGGCATTCCCTGTTTGATATTATTTTTGTTTTATCTAGTCGTAGCTATTATGCAAAGGTAAAGAATAAAACGAAAGCAGCATATTATAATAGAGAAAAGGTTAAATTGTAGAAAATGAGAAAATTTTCTCCACGAAAGTTTTGGAAGTACTGATATATAATATTGATTTATGTATGGACGACTTTTTGCAACATTTCTGTAATATCTCAAACACGCCGCATTGTGATTTTAATCCATCAGACTATACCCAGTATAGAGATGAACCTATACACGTTGAGCAGTTAGATGTTCCATTTACTGTTGAGGAAATTATTAAAACTATTACGTCTATGAACAGAAACAAAAGCCCTGATTATTATAATGTTGTTGCAGATTTCTTCATATACGCTAAGCACTTTTTTTAGTCCTTATTTATGTACTGTTTTTAATAATATATACAATACAGGTGTATACCCGGAAGCTTGGTGTAAGGGAATTATTGTCCAAATACATAAAAAGGAAGATGTTACAAATCCATCTTATTATAGAGGTATAACCTTAGTAAATACCAAGGGTAAAATTTTTCTCTAACATAACGAAATAGAATTAATAAATGGTGTGAATCAGAAGATATTTTTACAAATGCACAATTTGGTTTTCGGGATGCTAGATCAACAGCAGATGCAATTTTCATTCTTCATGCTTTAATGCAAAAGGTTCTAGCTAAAAATTCTAAATTGTTTTGTATGTTTATTGATTATGAGAAGGCATTTGACACAGTTATTAGAGATGCTTTTTGGATAAAATTACTTGATACTGGTATAAGTTGTAAGATGTTAACAATACTTAAAGCAATGTACAGTTCTGTTAAGTCTTGTGTCAAATTGAATGCAAATGAAATATGAATATGTCCGACTTCATCGAAGTTACCATTGGTTTGAAACAGGAAGAACCACTATCTCCCCTGCTATTTATTTTGAAGACCATGGACCGTCAAAAACCGCGGACCGTCGATGAGTATATCCCTCATAAGTTATGTATCATTGTAGTATTTTGGGGTGCATTGAATGACCATAAAAGACCGAAAAAAAACTTTAAAAAGACCGAAAAAAGACCGAAAAGGAACCGAAAAACAGTTTATGTTTACCGAAAAACAACTTTTTTTCAAAAGATAATGTACAATTTATAACTTCAGTATTAAATAAATGAAGGAATTTGTATGAAGTGCATAATTTTTGTCTGTTCTGATAAGTTCCCGTACCGCATCCATTACAAATGCGGAGTGCTTATTTAGAAAGTTTTCGGTCTGCAATATTTGTTTTTGGATCTTTTTACTTGATTTGTAATACAATATTTACAAATTTCTTCATTTAAAATGTAAGTTATATATACTCTTTAAAAAAAATGTTTTCGGTTGCATATACACTGTTTTTTAGGTCTTTTTCGGTTTTTCGGTCTTTTTCGATCATTCTATGCATCGATATTTTTGTGCTTTCAGTGCTTTGATTTTTGAATTGGTAAATTTTGGTTAATTTCACAGATGGAAACAGTTTTTCACTCTTATTTTGTCGATGAAATTATTTCTAATGTTGAAAATACATAAGGAGTCTAATAAGGAAACGAGTCTGAAAGCGGTTAGACAATTAAGGGGAAGCAACCGCAATCCATTCGATTATGTGTGGCACTGAAAGAAGAGTCGATGAGAGAATGAAACAGATCCATTTACCATTAAATCTCGGTTTCTACGAGATTTAAAATCAATGAATGGAAAAAGCAGCAGAAAATGACTTGATGTGTATTTTTAGTGAATGGATTAAATTTGTAACGATTGCAACGAATTGTTTGAATGTGACACAGTAGTGTTTTAGGGAGCAGCACCACATATTGTCAAAATATCAATGTGTTCTGCCTGTCAGTGTTGAAAATGGCAGAAACTGCTAACAACTCAAATGAAAACTGTGATTGTGGCAAGCAGCTCTCCACCCAAAATTCAGAGGAGAATGGAAGACGTAATGAATGGATCAAATTAAATGTTGGTGGCACTGTGTTTATGACAACAAGAACAACCCTTTTAAAAGATCCAAACTCGTTTTTATTTCGATTAATTCAAGATGAACGAGATCTGAATACAGACAAGGTGATGTTTTTTAATGCATTATTATTTTTAACTTTTTCATTCTCAGGTTTGCACATCTGTGCATACATGCCGTTCTCCTGATATTCACCTTGTACCTGTATTTAGACCCTAACATACAAACAGTAATTGCTTAGTTTAACAGGCTCGGTCTCAGTTAAAAAGGAGTTAAAATAGCCTGTTCTAGCTAAAATAGCCCGTTCTAGCTAAAATAGCCCGTTCTAGCTAAAATAGTTCTAGCTAAAATAGCCCGTTCTAGCTAAAATAGCCAGTTCAAGCTATAAAACGAATAAAAGAAACTCAAAAACGCTTTGGAATACTCCTTGTACCCGAAAACGCATGTTGTCCTAACGTATACAAGTTCGGATGAGGCTAACTTTCAAATGTACTTCAACTTCATATTTTTAAGCTCCACTAAAATGTGCATTTTGAGGTAAAAAATGGTCTTTTTTAATAATTCGATCAAAGTACACAGGGTTCTCTGTAGGATTTTGAAAGTAGGAGTCCAGGACTCCTGTGTCTGAAAAAATAGGAGTCCCATCTGAAAATGTTGGAGTCCCATGTTTTTAAATACAGCGCGCTGACCCAAAACGAAGATTGGCTTCTACATGAATGTATTACAGTATTGCAATGGTATGATATAAATAGATTGCCTGGGATAACACAAGGAAACAAAAGTGTGTTTTTTTTCAACTGTATCGTTTTCAAATATGAAAATATGCAAAATATATACAAAACAAGCTATATAAGCAATGCCAGTGTATCAGAGTCGAAATATTGATATTTTTAAAGCAAAAAGAAAGTGCTTATTTAGTAATCTGATTCATTACTCTTATGCTTAATAAGCACTCATGCGTTTTGACTCTTTACACCACGAACAGATTGCTATACTATCATTATGAGTCACTTTTTCAATCCAAGGAAATGTCCCATACCAAGAATCATTCCATGCATTTCTATCTAACTTTCACTTTCAGAATCGTCGGTCAGGCATTTCCTTTTATGCCCATTTTGTCCCAAAGTTATTTGATCTAGTCTAAGAGTAACCTAAATATATCGACTGCAAGACCGACCGATTTTACAAACATATTACATAGATGTCTGTTTTTACGCGGCCGTCGTATAAAGCAAAAAGCCCTGGCGCACAATTACAGTAGTTTGGCTAGTCTAAGAGGTGTTGTGAAACTGTGTAAAATGCTCAAACGCCGATCGTATATATCTCAAAATGTTTCCATTTTTGAAACAATATTAAAAATTGAGCAATGATTATGTCTTTTTAATTTGTAACGTTTCGAAAAACAAAGGTTATCATTGTGCAAACTCGCTAATTTTCGGTCACTCCTCTGCAAATACGCGACTAATTTGCAACATGATTTAATCCAATTATCACAATTAAAATATTCGGCCTTTTCTTTACAAAGGCATAAAATGATGTTAGTTCAATAAATACATTGTCGCATGTCTACATAAACACAATTACACACGACACCTGTCAATCAAGTATTGGAAAACACCACGCGTGTTTATTGGTTTAACGCTTAGAACGGGTACACAGAATTACCTTTCATCAGCTGTCAAATCGGTGTCTTGTATATTGTCACGAATCGGGGACACTGCGTTTCACGGAAATTGTATGTCCCATGGAATCATTGTCGGATTTTTTAGCGTCCTTTTGGGAAAAGTATGCGTACAGATACGCGGATTTAAGCGTTTCCAAGAACCCTGGTACAGGTAAATAATACCTTTGAAGCTTCTGTTTTACTTCGTTTTGCAAATGGAGATTCCTCTATGATTTTCACATCTGGTTGCGTCAGTGTTCCCACTCTCGTAAATTAAAACGCAAATCACGCAAAAAAAAAAATATCGCATATATAATTTTCACCATGTGCGAGATCGCGCGTGTGTGAAAATGCCGAGGACGAATAGGTTCAGCTGGAATCCCCATGTATGTTATAAAATAGATCATGGAAATTCTACTTTCTCGGCCAATCGATCGGCACAACTGTTGACGTCATGAAATGTAGACAGGTTTAATATTTCAATGCTCTGGTAAATAATATTAGCACTTTAAAAGTGTGACCAATCTAATGATCCAGGCTTCGTTTTGCAAAAATGTCTCAGTCAAAGCATTGTGTTTGTCTTTACGGTGAATAAAATAAATGATGCCCAATAACAAAACGAAGAGTTGCCATCCACCGAGTACTGACACAAGTACGAGTAGTGTTAAAAGTCGGTAAAAAGTACCAAACGGTGTCAGAACAAGTGATTGGGCGCCAGGTTGTAAAAATTTTCAACGGTCAGCACTTGTCTATC
>JAFMSR010003533.1:0-13550 GCA_022818135.1 Saxidomus purpurata | reverse complement strand
AGGATGGAGGACATTCCTATATCCCCACTAAGTGGCAGGGGATAACAAAGTCAAAATTAGCAAGTTATGTTGCAAGAATTTCAGTCATCTACTACAACTGGCATATAATTTTGTTAAAATGTAAATTTAAACATTGACAAAATCTAGCATAAATCTCGAATTATAATTTGTTGAGCTTGCAATGGTAGCATGTTCGCCTTGGGATTGAAGGGCCCCGGATTCGAACCCTACCATCGCCATGTTGGTAGTGTCCTTAGGCAAGACACAAATAATTCCACATTGCCTCTCTCTCTTCGAGGTTGACTGCATCTGGAATGAGTCTCGGGAGCTATTAATCTAAGTTGTAAGAACTTTTTTCGCTATCGAGAATACATAAATTGCTCCAAGCTATACATGTAACGAAAACAATTTTATAAGTATAGGTGACATCCATCCCTCTGGTCTAGCTTAACATTACAGTAGATCTGCTCAGTGTGTCACTGCAGCAAGTACAGGTTTCTAGTGAGTATACAGAGGTACAGGCTTCCCTGCTTCACTTAAACTGAAACATTAGGCAAGGGAAACGTTTTCATGGAAATGTAACAGTTATGGGACTTTCTAGCACATCAAGGCGACGTGTCGCGTGCAAGACCCACATCCCTACCTCAAAGGTGAAGGTCACACTTGGAGTATGAAGGTTATGGAATCCTCTATATATGCACACATTCGTGTCCGGACTGTAACTTTGTCATGCATTGAAGGATTTTAAAATAACTAGGCACACATGTCTAGCACATCAAGGCGGCGTGTCGCGTGCAAGACCCACGTCCCTAGCTCAAAGGTCAAGGTCATACTTAGAGTTTGAAGGTAATGGATTCCTCCATATAAGCATATATGCACACATTCGTGTCCGGACTGTAACTTTGTCATGCATTGAAGGATTTTAAAATAACTTGGCACAAATGTCTAGCACATCAAGACGACGTGTCGCGTGCAAGACCCACGTCCCTAGCTCAAAGGTCAAGGTCATACTTAGAGTTTGAAGGTAATGGATTCCTCTATATAAGCATATATGCACACATTCGTGTCCGGACTGTAACTTTGTCATGCCTTGAAGGATTTTAAAATAATTTGGCACAAATGTCTAGCACATCAAGACGACGTGTCGCGTGCATGACCCACATCCCTACCACAAAGGTCAAGGTCACACTTAGAGTTTATAGGTAATGGAATCCTGTATATATGCATACATTTGTGTCCGGACTATAACTTTATTATGCTTTGAAGGATTTTAAAATAACTGTGCACAAATGTCTAGCACATCAAGCGGATGTGTCGCGTGCAAGACCCAAGTCCCTACCTCAAGGTCAAGGTCACACTTAGTGTTTAAAGTAATGGAATACTGTATGCATGATTACTCTGTCATGCATGGAAGGATTTAAAATTACATAGCACATTTATTGAGCACATGGAGAGGACACAGACTGTGAGGCACCTCTTTGGGGGCATTCGTCACTTGGGCAGGCGCGTAGGAGCTGGGGCCGCAATGGGGCATGGCCCAATATTCTGGCTAGTAACGGCAATGGGGCGAATATTTGATACCGATTTTCACAGTAATTCAAACACATTAGTAGATTTAACACAATATATCTATCAACTATTTTAACCGAAAAAAGGTTTAGAAAAAAACATGAAAATAAAACCTGAACTCACTGGAAATCGAGTCTTTCAATGCTTAAAATTGGAAAAATCTCGACCGGGAGGGGACACCCCTCCCGAGCCCACCCCTTCGCGGCCCCAATGTCAATTTCCGTCCCTACGCGCCTGTTGGGAGGGACAGCTCTTGTTTAAAATAGGTACAGTCAAACATGTGTTAAAAGCCACCTCCAAATATAGACCAACAGGGACAAAACATTGCACTATTCAGCTATTGTGGAAACACCTGTGAATAAAGAACACATGTCAACAAAGAACACCATAGTGTCTTCTTGTCAGTGGTCTCTGTTCACAGGCTTGACTGTAATTATAAATGAACCAAATAAAAATTACGCTATCAAGTCATATAAACTTACTATTTATATAGCTTTTAGTCATAATTCTACAAATACCAGTAAGAACTTGCTTCAAAATTTTGATTTCAAAACTCAACAGTACCTTGATTTGATGCCAAAGTATTCCTACAATAAAATTGTCACAGTAACTTTAACAACTTTGATCACTCACCCGAGTACAAAGGCCATTATTTGACCCAATGACCTAGTTTTTTACCCCATGTGACCAAGTTCTGAACTTGACCTAGATAAGTCTGACTAATTTGCATGATGATTGGGTGAATAATGTGGACTCTAGGGTTTTACGTCACAGGTAAATTAATGTTGACCTAGAGTTTCTCATGACCGACATTCTGACAATCTTTCAGGATAATTTGGTACAGAATTGGGCTTCAAGGGTGTTCACAATGTTTTCCTACAACTTAACCTGGTGTTCTAGATTTTGACCCCATGTGATGCAGTTTGTAACCTTATTTTGACTTGATTAAGACAAAAATTCTGACAAATTGGCAAGATGATTTAGTACAAAATATGGAATCTACTGTGTTCCAAAGGTTTTTCTATTATTTGACCTAGTGGCCAGCTTTTGGTACCACATAACCCAGCTTCAAAATTGACCTAATGTTCATCAAGACAAACATTCTCACTAATTTTCAAGATGTTTGGGTATAAAAAGTGGATTCTAGAGTGTTGACAAGATTTTTCTATCATTTAACAAGATGAACTAGTTTTTGACCCCAGGTGACCAAGATTCGAACTGTACCTATAAATGATCAAGACAAATATCCTGATTAGTTTTCTTGCAGATGAAAATTTAAAGTGGCTTTTCCTTTTATTTGACTTTGTAACCTAGTTTTTGACCCTATGCGACCTAGTTTTGAACCTGGCCTAGAGATCACCAATCATTCTTACCAATTTGTATGATGACTGGGGATCAAGTGCTAACAAGGTTAAGCGTGGAAAGACAACAGATATCAGGCCATCATAATAGCTCACCTTGGGCACATGATTGTTCAGGGGAACTAAAACAGCTTTCTCTCCTCCAAGACTCCAAAATAACACAAATGTAGAAAAGAAACTTACTACAAAAGAATCATAAAAGCACTGTGAATGCTTCTTGAGGAATCTATCTATAAAATCCTTGTAAATCAAGACAAATCAACTGAAAAATATATAGGAGGTACTGCAGGACGGATATGATTTTTTATATTATGTGGAAATCACAAACATTTGTTTTATTTAAAAAAATAATAAATGTAGAATCAAAGTCATATATACATCTAAAATATAAAGAAAACCAAGCGTGTGTCTTACCTGCTTTAAGTGGTGAAGTCTAAGATGTTGACCTTCGGCGAGGAGTCAAAACGAAGCAGTTCAGAAGCAAGAAAGCCAAACCTTGGTTATTGCCAGTCTGCCAACTATTAGGTGTTCATTTTCTTGACGTTGATGTAATACCGTTATATTTTTGGACAAGTCTCAGTATTCACTTACTAATGTATTTCATCCTCATACAACTATCATTGCTATCGTAAATTCAAATCATGATCTTTTCTTCTACAACAGACATGACATTCTCTGCTAATACATACTCACCTTGCTTCCCTCTTTAACTTTTGCTGCCTTCTCTGTTAAAAGCACTAAACTTCTTGTTGCATAACACAGTTAAGAAGAAACGCTACAAGCTATTTATATGTTGCTACTTTGGCGCGAAGTGTATATCGCTACCATCTTCATCAGTTTTTTTCGCATTCGATAAATTAAGTAATCGGTTGAATAAATGATTCTCATGATTAAAAATGGCATGTGTAATACACTTTGTTCAATATCTATCAATCGTACAAGGTGTTCGCCAGCGCCTTATGGCTTTGACTTTGTAGAACTTCAACCACTTTGCAAATGAATGAATGCATTTATATTATGCAGAGGCTCCCAATCTTGTTTCAGTAACTTTCATTTGGCCTGGTTGTAAGTGGATCTTGGGGCTGAATGCTTACCTCCTGTATTTCCTTGTAGACTATTAAATCAGACACAAAAATTTCATTATGTTTGTCATTGTCAAAATTCTTCTAACTATGGAGCCTTTGTCTTGTGTGATCAATCGATAGTCACTGTTTCATCTGTTACAACTATTTATTGTTAATTTGTCTCAAGAAATATTAAACGCCTTTAACTCAATTCCAAATGGCATCTTTCATCTATTTGGCATCTGCAACAATGAGGAGTTTGTCAGCGATTTTCAACAATTGATTTTTCTTTTGTTGTTGTTTTCTTTCAATCATGATACAAAACAACGATGGTGGTATTCATGATCTTTGCCTTTTTCACGAACAAACTTTCAATCATCATCTTTTACGAATTTCTTTCGATTAAAACAATGATTGACGAAGCCCTCAATCGTTCATTGATTCAACATGCTTTTGCCTTTAACTGAAATTTTCTCTCATCGTTATTCAGGCGACTTGCTGCCTTTGTGCCGCCGATCGCGCATCATCATGTTAATATCGTAATTGAAATTGTAATGTATTGGACTTATTATTTCTGCCGCTTTAAAAACAATTTTGCAGCATGTTCTTTATTATTCTGATGTTTCTTGTAAAAGCACATCATTAGTTTTATGTTTCAATATATTAAAAATATGTATTCCCTTATTTTTTTTCAATTAGTAAAAACAGATAACGATAATTTATTCACTAATAAATTTATTACTTAAAAACTAGTACCACCTGCTTCAATCTTTGTTTCATGATCATCTTGTGAACCTTCTTCACTTTCTGTTGCAGAAGTTAGCCCTTGTATACTTTGCGCAGACCTTCTGACATGAAATAAATGTCGCGATGGAAAAGTCGCAAAACTTTCTCAGAATATCTCGAACAGAAACTATGACAATCTATCTTTGTGTGCGACATCTGATATTGTAAGGTTTTATTGGCTGTGTTGGTGATTGAAAGTTGCCATGGTGTGTGCGGTGTGCTGTTCTTCACGCATGTATCACGGGATTTTGATGAGGAGCCGACTGCGACGTCAGATGTGCGTCAGTGCAATGGTGGTTGTTATACCAGCGCGAAGCTTCATCATTTTCACCAACAATTTAGATGATTTTTCCAACAGGTAGATGTTTGTCATCCCTGCTGTTAAGTCCACTTACAGTGGAAGATCACTGAATAATCGTGCCGCAAATGATTTTCATCGCCTCACTTTTTGCAAACGAATAGTCCCCGAAAACAGGTTCAGATTTTGTTCATTGCCCATTCAACCTTGAAGTCTGCCTTGGGCATTACTGGCATTCCAAATATCATCTGTGCTGGATGGAAAAGAATTTAAGTTTCCCAGCCGCCAGCTCTGCTGCTTTCAGCAAAAGTGACCCACGATCGGTCAGACTTTAAATGAAGTCATGTTTGATCGTCTTGACAGGATCACTGTATGAGTGCATGCGAATAACATCTTACGCTCTGAAGCATGTGGTTTTAGAAATTTTCTAAGTGCGTGTCATTATGTAAACATTTCAATTGACGATCAGTTGATCCAAGTGCCTGTTGACAATCCTGACGAGTCCACTGCCCATTGCCACACTTGCAAATATCAGCTCTAAGGCGCCTTATGGTTTCAGAAGAAATTTTTAGTTTTTATAGCCTGCTTCTCAAGTGATCCCCCATCAGGAGTCAATTTTTGACCCGGAATTCACTGGGCGAAACAAATGTGTGAGGTCCACCTAATATTTTCATGCCAATATCTAATCAATATGCCCAGATGGAAAAATTTTTAAAGTTTTCTGCCTGTTTCTACCACAAAAGCTAAAGTAACCACAGGATGGTTTAACCAGATAAATTTTGAAATTGCTGGAGGTCCATAGACAATGCCCAAGAAAAATCTTAGCTCAGGCCTTCTGGTTCAGGAAGATTTTAAGGTTTTTTGCCTATATATGCACTAGATCCCACCCCGGGGGGTCATTACAGGGGGTCATAATTTGGTAATGTGTTGGTCCTGACATGCTACATTAAATATCAAGCTCTACTTTGGTTTTAAGAAGAATTTTTAAAGTTTTCCTACTGTTGCCATGAGAGTTCTACGGAATAGATTCCATGAGCTTTGGTGACTGTGCGGATATTCCTGTAATTTCTTCATTGGTGGAGTTTCAGGGAAGTGTGTTGAGAAATTTTGGTGGATAAGGATAACTATCCATCAAAAAAGCTCACCTGTAGCCAGGTGAGCTAAAAACCTGCTCCTCTTTCTGCAATCATGGATCTTTCAACAATTTATTTGTTTCTAAACATTAAAGTGACACTAATTCAAACTTATTGAGCTCACTGAAATTTTTTCCCATTCATAAATTCTTTTGGGCACATACACTGTGTTTCTTACACCTCTGTGGGTTTTTTTGAAGTAGTAATTTTCATATATTTGCATGTGGGTTTTAAATGTAAAGTATTTTTGGGGTCTGAAAATACATGGAATTCTTTTTTAAAGGAAAGAAGTTCTGAGAAATTACCTGGTTTCCAGTAACAAGGAAGATTTTTACACAACATTGACATAGAACTTACACGATGTTTCATCTCCCAAGATACAACAGATGATCTTCTTCTCCCCTGTTTTTAACCCATCTTCCCATCAGAACTGATGATGTGTGTGTCTGTGCAGGTCAGACCTACGATGGTACCCTGACCCTGTGTTTGACAAGTTCCGTAGAAGACGACCTTTTCCCAAGTCAGCAGAGACCAGTCAGCTGTGTACGGGACTGAAAAAAAAAAATCTTAATCTTATTATGGCACAGATGGATATTGGGCTGTTTTAAAACATCAGATCCTGGTAAAATAGATCATTTTAAGAAATTATTTTAAAAATCTGTGCCAATCAGGCTAGTTCTGTGAAATCATTTCAAAATATGTCGTGTCAAATGAAATCTTTGGGTTTTCCATAAATCCATTTAAGTTTTGGACAATTTTTGCTTTGGGTTTCTAAACTCAAGAGTGCTGAATGGAATGCAATTCTTTGAATAACTAGACCCATAAAGTTAGTTTCCATCAAGTGGTTTCAGAATACACACATGTAGATGTAAAAAGTAATTGCACATATGGGGTAGGTTATCTGAGCTTTATGAATGACCCAAAAGTTGTAGGTAATGTTGGCTCCACAAGGCAGCACATTTGATACCACTTTACTTACCTTATCTAGATAGGGACTTGGTGCTTCCCTCTAGGCCATACAGGGTAAAAAATCTGTAATCTTGAAAGTCTAAAACCTACAAAAATATTTTAAAAAACTAACTATACTTATATCAGCAAGTGAAAAATATACAGATTTAACAACACAAAAAGATTTTCCCAATACAAATGTCAGAAAGACTCTATCAATTTTTTTTACAATGCATTTTTCAAAGTTTGGAAAATTTTTGTCAATTGTATTATGATAATTGGATTTTTAATTAAAGCAGAACAGAAGTACTCTCCAGTCTTCTTAATAAATAAAGTACAGTTCATTCCTTTAAAATGTGTCCTCCAGGTTAGACTCTGCCTCTTGTCAACAACACTGTGATAGATCTCTGAGTGCCTGTGTGCTGGACCTGCGTACAGTGTATCACCTCATCCCACAGTAGAAATCATCACTTCTGTACGGGCTGGCCTAAATGTCTTGAATGTCCTTAAAAAACACAGTTCACATATTTGACATTAAATCAAACTTGTTTAAGTATATTATGTTTCTTTGATAAAATATCTTAGATTGTATGTCTGTAGAAATTTTAGTTACAAAAAATTACCAAAAACTGCAAAAGATAAAATTTTAATTATAATTTTATCTTAGTAAACTAGAAATGTTTATAAATCAACTGTATGTATTTTTTCAAAAAGGTTTTGGTACAAAGATTAATTTATGTATTTGCTTCCTTTAGCTAACAACTAATGAAACAAGCCCTAATCAAATCCATAAAAGATGCTTCAAAGTCTTTTGAAATAAGCCGGTATTTAAACAAGTGTTTTACTTTTCCCACTTTAACCGAAAATACTTTTACTACCAGGCTGTATTTTTCATGTTTTTGTTTTATGCAAAAGGATCAAACCCTCCCTCAGAAAAAGCCAACACTTTCCTTAGACTAGAGGTGATTCAAGATAAAATTAAATATATAGCTACACAGTGTACAACAACACTGAATGTAGTTATACCTTTGATTTTTTCTATATTATATGAAAAGGGTTAATTTTGGGTTCTGAAATGTTTTAAGTTCAGAATCTGGACCCGTCTATTCTCCACAATAACTTTCCCTAAAAGTTGGTTCTGCCCCCCAACATCCCCCTCTTTTAAGCTTTTAAGACCTTTAACGATCCCAAAACAAATTGGTATCGAATAAATCCAAATGTTAAAAAAAGAGCTTTCTCTTAGATTCGTTCACTTTCTAGCTTTTTGGATTGTAAATGATTTTAATAAACAACTTCATTCAACAAACAAATTTCTTGGAATATGGTAAAAAAAGAGAAGTCTACAATCATACACTCCCAAAATGGAAGGGAGGTAAGAAAATGTTTACAGATTTGGCTTGACAATAATGTTCTTACGACAGACAAGTAGCAATTAGAGGTTGTTTTTTTACAAAACATGTCTCCCAACCATGTAACACGAATTCAAAATAATTCATAACATCACTTTTTTCATATGGCCTTCAAAAATGAAAAAAATAATTTGCTAAGAATCACTGAACCGAGAAATGCCGACAATATGCACAACAATGGCACTCACCATTCATTTGAAGTTTGGTTTAAATCTGCCATGCAGCGTAAGAGGAGTTTGGGTTAGGGTTTACGAAAAGGGACAATAACTTCACAGTGACTATGAATCACTGAACTGGAAAATGCCAACAATATGCAGAACTAGGCTTGGCACTGATCATACAGTTAAAATTTGGTTGAAATCTGCCGAGCGGTATAAGAGGAGTGGCTTGGACAAACTTAGAGTAAGGGTTTACAAAAAAGACAACAACTACACTAAGATTCAATGAACTAGAAAATGCAGAGATATGCACAACAACATTTGATACTAAATAATTCTACCGAGTTTCAGTAAAACCCATGCAGGCGTGTAGGAGAAGTGGCACTGACAAACCTTGTGACATACAGACAGTCAGCACTAAATCAACATGTCTCCCACCACTAAGTGAGAGACAATATCAATTATTACCATTACAAATGCAATATGCACAAATTGATAAAAGTAACTGTATTCTAACTTGAACTGACCTTCACTCCAGCTTTTTGACCTTGCTGCTCTAGTTTCAGACATTAGACTGAGGTACTGTCTCCTGTTCTCATCATGTTGTCTCTTTTCCTCAAGAAACTTTTCATGCTCACTATACAATTCATTGAATTTGTTCTGGAAGTCATACCCCTCCACCCCTACACAGTCATTGTTTTCTGTCACACTATCCTGTGGTATATTTTCTCCACTCTGTAGTCTGTTTGTACCACTACTTTCATTTCTATACATGCTTGAAAAGTTAAGGTCAATGGTGTTCTTCAAATCAGGAAACATTTCAAATCTATCAGCAGATTGGGATGAATTTTGTTCGTTTTCACTTCTTCCAGAAATTCTACGCAGTCTCGGCCTTGGCTGATCATCTTGACCCCCACTCACATCAAGGTCACTTGACCTGTTAACCTGGTTGCTATGGTTACCATGATACTCTGCATACAGGTCAGCATCACTATCTTCTACATTACGACCTTCACAAGGTTTCCTTCTCATAGGTGGTGTGGCCCTAGTAAATAAACCATACACAGTACAAACCACTTTAAATTTTATTTTTACCTTATCTTAAAAACATTTCTGGTACATATAACGTAAGTTCTATCTCAATTGAAAGCTGACAATGACAGTTATAAATAGGACAAAACATCAGGTAGAAGGGATAGGTACCCAACTCTCTGATGCCACTTATATTTTAGAACAATTTGATATATAAAATGATAAATCAATGCATACATGTACCGTATATGTCGATATCACAAATGAACCCAAAATCATTTTAACTAAGTCACAAGATTTCCTATCTCTATATGCCATTCTTATATATATACAAGGAGCAATATTTTATGTAACATACGATTTTCTCTGCATCATGTGAAGACACTCTCCAGTGACAGAGTCCCAGACCCGCAGCTGACCGCCGAGACAGGAACTAATGATAACACTGCCATCTATAATCAAACACTCTATTTCCTACAATCACAAAGAAAACAGTAAAACAATCACTAATTTTTTAATCCATATCTTCTGTGTCTCAAAACTCTGAGAACTTGTGCTAAGCTCCAAGGTAGCTCCCCAGGTGTTGTGCACGACACATCCTTATGTTATGGAAAAAAGTGGTACGAAGTTATTCTAAAATCAGTATATGCATATAGAAGTTACAGCCCAGACACACAGTACTAGCATATTACCCTACATTACAGATTTAATGCCCTAAGTATGACCTTGACCTTCAAGTCATTTGAAAATCTGTCCATGCATGAAGAAGCCACAGCCTGGACACGAACTGCAGACAGACAGACCAACTGACAGAACCAAGAAAACCTAGTCCAAACGATTTTTGAGTGGCTGGGGACTAAAAACTTTATAAAAAATTTATACCACTGGTAATTGAATAAAGTTGATTAAAAATACAGTATTTTTCAATTCATAATAAATTAGCTACTAAAATCTATTTAATGCATAACAACAACAAACCTGTAAATGACCCTTCAACACTATTGGCACGGCTTCTTTCATCTGCTTGAAATAGCTATTTCCCTTAGAATTCTTGGGTATTTTGTTCCACGACGCTCTCCACTTGGAATATTTCCTAGAACACATACATCTATACATCACCATTACAAAGTATGTTACACATATCACACTAAGGAATGCCAGCGAAACCGTTATAATGAATTCCGACCGAGACTTTGGATAATACTGTTTGATCTGTTCGGGATCTATGTATGGATAGTACTTCCGGAAATATTCCTCCGATAAAAACTCTGGTTCCCGAGAGGTTTGTTGGTATTTCTCCGAGCTGGTCTGTTGGATATGTCCCAGTCCCGCTTCACTTTCTTCTATTTTCTGTTCTTTGATCTTATCCTTTTTTGGTTCAGTTTTTTTATCATTCAACTTTGTATTCTGTTGCACTTCTGGTATCTTTGGCCTGATCTGGGTATCTCTGGCTTCATTCTTGGGCCAGTTGGTTTTATATCCAGGAACACGTAGCCTAATGGCTTCCTCTGGTGGTATGATCACTGACAAATGAATGGACGGCAAAATACTGATGTACCTGAAACATTAAGAAAAAAAATACCTTTCAGTTTTGATCATTTGACCAGTATTCAATTCACAGCTTATGAAAACAAACTCTAATCTCCTAATTTGATCTAGTTTTGTACTACTCATGTTTCATTTATTCTTTACATTTTGTTATATATTTTAGATATTTAACAGAAACCTTAAAACTTTTCATATTCATGAGTGCACAGAAGAACAAATCTTGCAATACTGTGTTACAATTTACAGATTCAAATCATACATGATAACTTTGAAAACTGAAGAACATTTTACACAAATACCTGAAGACTTTTCTTTAAAAAGGTTGATTTGATTTGTTGATTAAAATTACCATTCAATTTAACACACTGCCACAATTCACCTAATGTATAACAAGAGCTGTCAGTAGGACAGTGTGCTCGACTTTTTTAGTGCTTGTCAATAAAACAAAACTTTGACAGTTAAGGGCACACAAGACTTTAACTACTTTAACTAGGAATTTCTAAGTACAAATCAAGAAACATATTCACAGAGTTATCTTCTCTTGCTTACATACAGGATTGTGAACACGGGTGCAAAGTTTCAAAACAATTTCTCAATGGACTTTGAAAATATTTGGGGTGGCATGCCAACTTAAACATAAATTCTAAGTCCAAAAGGGGGCATAATTATGTCACAATGCTTGATAGAGTTACCTCCTATTGTGTAGAGATTGGGGACATGATGGTGAACAAGTATGCAAAGTTTCAAAGCCATATGTCAATGCACTTTGAAAATATTTGAGGTGGTACGCAAACTTTAACATAAATTCTAAGTTGAAAAAGGGGCATAATTCTGTCAAAATGCTTGATAGAGTTACCTCCTCTTGTGTAGAGATTTGGGACATGATGGTGAACAAGTATGCAAAGTTTCAAGGCCATACGTCAATGCGCTTTGAAAATATTTGAGGTGGTACGCAAACGTTAACATAAATTCTAAGTTGAAAAAGGGGCATAATTCTGTCACAATGCTTGATAGAGTTACCTCCTCTTGTGTAGAGATTGGGGACATGATGGTGAACAAGTATGCAAAGTTTCAAGGCCATATGTCAATGCACTTTGAAAATATTTGAGGTGGTACGCAAACTTTAACATAAATTCTAAGTCGAAAAAGGGGCATAATTCTGTCAAAATGCTTGACAGAGTTACCTCCTCCTGTGTACAGGTTGGGGTCATGATGGTGAACAAGTGTGCAAAGTTTCAAAGCAATATATCAATGGACTTTGAAAATATTTGGGGTGGTATGCAAACTTTAACATTGGTGTGACGCTCACGCCGACGCCGGGGCGAGTAGGATAGCACCCCTTTTCATAGAAAAGTCGAGCTAAAAAGCACATGGCAATCAAAAGATATACATAAATCTTACTTTCCAGCAATACTGATGTTATAATAGCCAAACAATGTGATCCAATGAACATGTGATAACTTTCTCCACGTCTCTAGGTCTGTATGCTTCACTGAACCAATATCCTCATCATCTTCACCCCAGAAATATGCCAAGGGAGATAATATATTTATCTTACTGTGGTCTGAAGTAGTTGTCTGCTCCTGTGAAAATCATGATACGCAATTATAACTGTACAACATACACCCTGTAATCTTGCCAAGTGCAAATAAAACTTTCTAAGTATACTAACTATTATAACACAATACAATCTGCAACAGCTGACAGTAGATTCCTGGATCAAGCAGTGATGTATAGTATACTGTCATACAGGTAAATGTTACAGGTAAACATTATTTTATGTCACACTGTGACAATTATCATAAGGGACTGAAGAAATTGTGTGACAATCTCTACTGTTTTGTAATCAGGATTCAAATCTCACTTCATACAATCTTAGTGGATCCATCAGTTACACTTGGCCAGTGTGTCCACTTAAAATATTACTGTTGTGCTTCAAAGACAGCCAATTTTTAAATAAATAATGCATACAACATTGATCTTCTCAGAATGAGAACTTTTATTAATCTCTATGCTGACTGCTTTACAAGATCTATTTGTATTATAAAACAGCTTACTGGAAATGACAAAAGAAATAGTAAATAGCATCGAGCAGAATTTACAGCGTGACTATTTAAAGTCTATTGAGCACATTTCCACTGGAAAGTTCTTTGGTAATTTTTTTCATGGGCCAAGTTCTTTTGAAGTCCACAGTAACAGCAAAGATGCATTCTTATCATCATATCAAAACAATTTATACTGAAA
>JAFMSR010003532.1:0-13533 GCA_022818135.1 Saxidomus purpurata | reverse complement strand
TGACTTACATGTAGGTCTTGTAACTGTCGGGGCCCTGGCTAACGACGAAGGGGTGACCCTGACAAAGGCCGTTTGTTTAAATCGCACGATGTCGAGAAGAACACTTCCAGATGCGGCGGCGAAGCTCTTCAGGAACCCTACGTGCCGTTGACGTGTGCCGGTGACAAGTGGTAGGGGCTCAACACTTCTTCAACAGCGGGAAAGCGGTGCCTTGAGAAGTCCTCTCTTCCAGTGGCTGTCCTGTATAGGCTTGGGTACTGGTTTGGGTTGGTGTTTGCAGATGACTAGTTTTGACTGTAAATACTGATTCAGGCTCGGTTGCTGGTACACAGTCAATTAGATGTGGGTCTAGCCTGTCTCTCGAACAGTGTCGGTTAAAAGTTCTCCGTACATAGGGGGTTTCGTATTTGTTCTAATCCTTGTGAACCCGGTATACGACAGTGTACAAGAATGTACGATCGCTCGGTTTTGTTATTTGCCCGTAGAGTGGGTACGTCGTACATTCCGACAGAGAGACAACCAGAAAAATGCTTTGTGTGTGATGCGGCCGTGGTAAAGGCTTGTGTAAACCACTACCACCAGGGCACCGTGTGCACTGTGTCGCGAACTGCTCATTAGATATCTCACTAGGAAAACTGACTTATACTGACTGGAAATTGAAGTCAGGTAAATTGTCTTCTGCTTTCGGACTCAAAATTTTTATTTGTTAGAGGCATGTACAGGAGAATATGCCAGGTCATACCGATAATACGCCTCGAACGAGAATGGTGGACCCAAAAAGCACATATACAAACAAACAAAGGTAATGTCAGTTCTAGCGAGCTTTTCATTCGATAGAGATATCGAAATTTTCTTCATATTCAACGTACCGAGTTTATTTTATATTTGTTCATGTTCCGTAGTGTCCGTTATCAGGAGGAACGATCAGAACTTGGCTTAAAGTTTTCAAGCTTGTATTTGTTAAAACTTCAAGTTAAGTTCTGCTTGCATGCCACGGACACAGGTTTTTAATTTTCCCATAAAGGTTTTTTTCCCATGCGTGGCTTCGTTCCTAGGCCTAAGTTAGCATACCACATTTCAAACACTGCAGACAATTTAACTGTGCTATGTGCGAATAACAACTGTAAACATGCGCTTTGGGAAAGTAGTGCAAGACAGACCAGATCAATCTTTTGTTTGAATGTCGCAAACGATAAGAACATACATGTATTACAAATAAAAACAGTACATACAAACGATTGCAGAAAGGTCTATAGCTTACGGACTGCATTAAACTATTTTTTCTGTTTTAGAAATTACTACACTGTTAGCTGATTACGGAAGATAATCATATGCATATCACGGAAAAGTACGGATATTAACGGAAATTTACGGAAACGTACGGAATTCGATATAAAAGTTTGTAGTTTGATTTTCAAATTTCTGATAATATTTCATTGACAACTTTCTTATTTACGAACGATTACATATATATTTATCTAAAAATAAATTTCTTTAAAGAAAAGATACACTTTATACTCCCGAAAAGGAACTCACGTGATCAAAATCACCCGACATTTATCGAGGACGCTGCATGTCAAGGCCCAGTGAACGGTTTCACCGATTACAACTACAAGGTAACCCAGAATCATTTTTGGTTTTCCCTGTTATACACATTGTACAGTACTGTATTTATATTTCATTGTTGGTATTGCTTTGTTCATTTCTGTTTCAAGGTCTTGTCCTTGGTACACAATAATTTTCGATCCACATCATCAGATATCGCTTGAAGTTGAACAAAGCGCAGATTGAATTATTTTTATTGTTCTCTCAAACAATTGATATTGTTGACCATGTGATTATTTTTCATTTAACGTAAGTTTTATAATAAACAAACTTCCCTGCCAACCATATATATTTGTGAATCATTCATTCTGTGTCATATACTAATTTTCGCCCTATGCACATTTCGACCCGCGCTTTAGGTAAGGTTCAGCGTAAATCACGAAGGTAAAAAGTTGTTTTTAAGGGGGGTTAATCTATAGCCCCCAAGCCTTCAGCGCTCACAGCGCTTTGATTATTACACGTCGTAGCGTGCTTACACTGCCACCAGTTGTTTTGGCGTTTCGTTATTCGACCTTATTACCGATTCGGTCGAGATGTGCAGTTATTTTAGTATGAAAATACAATGTAGATATATATTCTCAGAGGCAATGTGGTGTGTTTTCAGTGATGAATTTGTTATCGCAGTACAATGACATATACAAATGTAAAAATGCCATCTGTAGTATGTGCGCCTCTGTCGATGTCTCGGGAATAAACAGCCTCGCCAAATTCACACTTTGGTCTTTTTGTAACGAAAGTAGAAAGGACCATGAATTATTCATCTACATCTGAAATAGCATCTTATTTTGATAGCTGAATGGCTTTGTTTAAACATCGACGGAAATATTACAATATTAATTATTAATAGGTGTAAATTATAACCTGGTTGCGTCAATGCTTAATATCAACAGACGGAAATACACTGTTATATAATATTTCATTGTATCGCTAACAGAATTTTAATAAATAATTTATGGACTGCACACCAAAACTGGAGTCCTCGTCGTACCATGCCGTGCAGAAATATCGAATTTATTTAAATGTCACTTAAACAAGTAAATTGACCCGCATTTCGTAATTTCGTGTCCACGGTTGATCTCTGATGCTATGAACGATCAGAGATGTTCGTGAAGTTGGCAGACTGGCAGCGTAGCAGTGTAGCAGCGTGAAGTTGGCAGACTGGCAGACTGGCAGTGTAGCAGCGTGAACTTGGCAGACTGGCAGCGTAGCAGCCTAGCAGCGTGAACTTGGCAGACTAGCAGACTGGCAGCGTGAACTTGGCAGACTGACAGCGAAGCAGCGTGAACTTGGCAGACTGGCAGACTGGCAGTGTAGCAGTGTGAACTTGGCAGACAGGCAGCGTAGCAGCGTAGCAGCCTAGCAGCGTGAACTTGGCAGACTGGCAGCGTAGCAGCGTGAACTTGGCAGACTAGCAGCGTAGCAGCGTGAACTTGGCAGACTGGCAGCTAAGCAGCCTTGCAGCGAGAACTTAGCTATATTGAATGAAATGTATGTTTAAAATACGACAGAAGCACGAATTATGCGTAGATACAATTAATATACACGCCATTTCATTTTGATATTTTATATCTTATACCGGGTTTCATTAGTTTCCGTTACTTGAAGAGTTTTCGCTGCAAGCAGACTTTTCGCTGACAGCAGCCCAACAACTCAGCAGCTCAGCAGACCAGCAGACCAGCAGACCAGCAGCTCAGCAGACCAGCAGACCAGCTGTTCAGCAGCCGAAACTTCAAAGTTTAATATTGTGCTATATTGAATAAAATGTTGTATTTTTTCAAAAATACGACAGAAGCACGAATTATGCGAAGAAACAATATCTACACGGCGTTTCATTTTCATATTTTATATTCATAAGTTTACTTGAAGAGTTTTCGTTGCAAGCAGAGTTTTTGCTGCCAGCAGCCCAGCAACTCAGCAGACCAGCCGCTCAGCAGCTCAGCATACCAGCAGCTCAGCAGACCAGCAGCTCAGCAGACTAGCAGCTCAGCAGACCAGCAGCTTAGCAGCCGAACTTCAAAGTTTAATATTGTGCTATATTGAATGAAATGGTTTTTTTTTCCCAAAAATACGACAGAAGCACGAATTATGCGTAGAAACAATAAATACACGCCCTTTCATTTTGATATTTTATATCTTATATTCATAAGTTTACGTTACTTGAAGAGTTTTCGTTGCAAGCAGACTTTTCGCTGCCAGCAGTCCAGCAACTCAGCAGACCAGCCGCTCAGCAGACTAGCAGCTCAGCAGACTAGCAGACCAGCCGCTCAGCAGCTCAGCAGACTAGCAGCTCAGCAGCTCAGCAGACCAGCAGCTCAGCAGATCAGCAGCCGAAACTTCAAAGTTTAAGATTGTGCTTTTTTGAATGAAATGGATGTTTAAAATACGACAGAAGCACAAATTATGCGTATATACAATTAATATACATTTTGATATTTTTTTATCTTATACCGGTATTCATTTGTTTCCGTTACTTGAAGAGTTTTTGATGCAAACAGACTATTCGCTGCCAGCAGCCCAGCAACTCAGCAGACCAGCCGCTCAGCAGACCAGCAGCTCAGCAGACTAGCAGCTCAGCAGACCAGCAGCTCAGCAGATCAACAGCCGAAACTTCAAAGTTTTAGATAGTGTTATATTGAATGAAATGGGTGTTTAAAATACGACAGAAGCACAAATTATGCGTAGATACAATTAATATACATTTTGGTATTTTATATCTTATACCGGTATTCATTTGTTTCCGTTACTTGAAGAGTTTTTGATGCAAGCAGACTTTTTGCTGCCAGCAGCCCAGCAACTCAGCAGACCAGCCGCTAAGCAGACCAGCAGCTCAGCAGACTAGCAGCTCAGCAGACTAGCAGCTCAGCAGACCCAGCAGACCAGCAGACCAGCAGCTCAGCAGCTCAGCAGACTGCAGCTCAGCAGACTAGCAGCTCAGCAGACTAACTCAGCAGATCAGCAGCCGAAACTTCAAAGTTTAAGATTGTGCTATATTGAATGAAATGGATGTTTAAAATACAACAGAAGCACAAATAATGCGTAGATACAATTAATATACATTTTGGTATTTTATATCTTATACCGGTATTCATTTGTTTCCGTTACTTGAAGAGTTTTTGATGCAAGCAGACTTTTCGCTGCCAGCAGCCCAGCAACTCAGCAGACCAGCCGCTCAGCAGACCAGCAGCTCAGCAGACTAGCAGCTCAGCAGACTAGCAGATCAGCAGCTCAACAGCTCAGCAGACTAGCAGCTCAGCAGATCAGCAGCTCAGCAGATCAGCAGCCGAAACTTCAAAGTTTAAGATTGTGCTATATTGAATGAAATGGATGTTTAAAATACGACAGAAGAACAAATTATGCGTAGATACAATAAATATACATTTTGGTATTTTATATCTTATACCGGTATTCATTTGTTTCTGTTACTTGAAGAGTTTTTGATGCAAGCAGACTTTTCGCGGCCAGCAGCCCAGCAACTCAGCAGCCCAGCAACTCAGCAGACCAGCAGACTAGCAGACTAGCAGACCAGCAGTTCAGCAGCCGAAACTTCAAAGTTTAAGATTGTGCTATATTGAATGAAATGTTGTTGTTGTTTTTTTTTAAATACGACAAAATCACGAATCATGCGTAGAAACAATAAATACGCGCCCTTTCATTTTGATATTTTCAATTTTATATTCATATGTTTACGTTACTTTCGCTGCAACAGACTTTTCGCTGCCTGCAGCCCAGCAACTCAGCAGCTCAGCAGACCAGCAGCTCAGCAGACCAGCAGCTCAGCAGACCAGCAGATCAGCAGCTCAGCAGACCAGCAGCTCAGCAGACCAGCAGACTAGCAGCTCAGCAGCTCAGCAGACCAGCAGATTAGCAGCCGAAACTTCAAAGTTTAAGATTGTGCTATATTGAATGAAATGGATGTTTAAAATACGACAGAAGCGCAAATTATGCGTAAATACAATTACAGTAAACTCCGTATATAACGAACTCCCTGGGACCATTTAAATATGTTCCTTATATCCGCAGTTTGTTATATCCGTATAACATTTTTATATAAATCAACAAAGAAAAAAAAATCCGGCCTAGAAAAATTTGTTTCTTATAATCGGAATTTTGCTATATCCGGAGTCGTTATATACGGAGTTTACTGTAATATACATTTTGGTATTTTATATCTTATACCGGTATTCATTTGTTTCCGTTACTTGAAGAGTTTTCGATGCAAGCAGACTTTTCGCTGCCAACAGCCCAGCAACTCAGCAGCTCAGCAGACCAGCAGCTCAGCAGCTCAGCAGCCTAGCAGTTCAGCAGCCGAAACTTCAAAGTTTTGCTATATTGAATGAAATAGGTTTTTTTCCTCAAAAATTCGACAGAAGCACGAATTATACGTAGACACAATAAATAAACACGCTTTTTCATTTTGATATTTTATATCTTATATTCATTAGTTTCCGTTACTTTAAGAGTTTTCGTTGCAAGCAGACTTTTCTCTGCCAGCAGCCCAGCAACTCAGTAGACCAGCCGCGCAGCAGACCAGCAGACTAGCAGCTCAGCAGATTAGCAGCTCAGCAGATCAGCAGCCGAAACTTCAAAGTTTAAGATTGTGCTATATTGAATGAAATGGATGTTTAAAATACGACAGAAGCACAAATTATGCGTAGATATAATTAATATACATTTTGATATTTTAGCAGACTTTTCTCTGCCAGCAGCCCAGCAACTCAGCAGACCAGCCGCGCAGCAGACCAGCAGACTAGCAGCTCAGCAGACCAGCAGCTCAGCAGAACATCAGCCGAAACTTCAAAGTTTAAGATTGTGCTATATTGAATGAAATGGATGTTTAAAATACGACAGAAGCACAAATTATGCGTACATATAATTAATATACATTTTGATATTTTATATATTATACCGGTATTCATTTGTTTCCGTTACTTGAAGAGTTTTTGATGCAAGCAGACTTTTCGCTGCCAGCAGCCCAGCAACTCAGCAGCTCAGCAGATAAGCAGCTCAGCAGACCAGCAGATCAGCAGCTCAGCAGACTAGCAGACCAGCAGACCAGCAGTTCAGCAGCCGAAACTTCAAAGTTTAATATGGTGCTATATTGAATGAAATGGGTTTTTTCCCAAAATACGACAGAAGCGCGGATTATGCGTAGATACAATTAATTTACACGCACTTTCATTTTGATATTTTATATCTTATATTCATAAGTTTACGTTACTTGAAGAGTTTTCGTTGCAAGCAGACTTTTTTCGCTGCCAGCAGCCTAGCAACTCAGCAGACCAGCCGCTCAGCAGACCAGCAGAGTAGCCGCTCAGCAGACTAGCAGCTCAGCAGACCAGCAGCTCAGCAGATCAGGCTTTTCGCTGCCAGCAGCCCAGCAACTCAGCAGCTCAGCAGACCAACAGCTCAGCAGACCAGCAGATCAGCAGCTCAGCCGACCAGCATCTCAACAGACCAGCAGACCAGCAGTTCAGCAGCCAGCAGCCTAAACTAATCTAGCTGCAACAGGAGCACGATGTATGCGTAGATGCAATTATGTTACACGCCCTTTTATTTTGATATTTTATATCTTATTTTCGTTGCTAGAAAAGTTTTCGCTGCTAGCAGACTTTTCGCTGCCAGCAGCCCAGCAGCTCAGCAGACCAGCAGCCAAAACTTATCCAGCTGCAACAGGAGCACGATATATGCGTAGATACAATTATTTTATACGACCTTTTATTTTGATATATATTCATATGTTTTCGCTACTAGATGAGTTTCTGCTGCTAGCATACTTTTGCTGCAAGCAGTCCAGCAGCTCAGCAGCACAGCAGCTTAGCAAACCAGCAGCTTAGCAGTTCAGTAGCCGAAACTTCAAACTTAAAGATTCTGCTCAATTTTATTAAATTGGGCTTTTAAATGCAACAGAAGCACTAAATATGCGTAGATACAATTATTTTACACGCCCTTTTACTTTTGATACTTTATATCGTATGTTTTGTTTAGTTTTCGCTGCTAGAAGAGTTCTTGCTCGAAGTAGACTTTTCGCTGCCAGCAGAGTTTATAGACAATATGAACGAATATGAAGAAATCGTGAGAAATGGCGTAGTTATTACCAACTTTAAGTTTTCTGGACAAAAACTAAGTACTAAAAGAGGCATAAATCTGTTACACATGACTTTATCATATGCAATTTTGATGCACTACGACCCTGTTGTCATTAGCTATACAATTTTAAAGTTTAATGAAGATATTTGCAGAAATAGTCAAATTAAAACTTACGTTAAAATTTTTCAGACGGACAGACATCGTTTTATATGTCTAAATTTTTGTCCAAAAAAGCGACAGAAAGATGGGAAGCAAAAATACGATGCGCATCATGTCACTTTAAGTGAAAAGTTTCTTACTACGCAGTTTAGACATGTAGTTTACCACTTCATCAAGCCGCCGATAAAAACACGTTAAATGACGCGAACGGAACACCACAGTTGTCGTATGTTGTAATACATACTATTAAAGTGGTCTCTATCAAGTTCATGAGGAAGCGTTTACGAACGAACGAACGGACTTGCCTCCGTGTTTAAGTGTATGGATGTACCCGTTCATCCTGATGAATGACAGCGCTCCAGCTTTGATCAAAATGGCCACCTGCTGTAAATGGAATCTTGGCACAGTGCCATAGACTTATGCAATTCAACCAACTTAAAGATCCAGAACGGTGCAAACGTAGCGTCTGGTAGCTTCTTCTAGCTCCGTATGATCTTTTAGAGGTTGCAATTGTAAAGTATCCGTATGGACAATCGCAGACAAGTCGTGCGGAGTTTATAAGGAGCGATAGTTTTTCATTTTTAGCTACAATCGTCAAGGATGTCGTACGTAGCCCGTGCAAGTTACCCAACCGGTGTCCGTACTATCGTACGAACGGAAGACTTCTTGCGATAGTCGTACGAACACCAACAAGCTCTTACGGGCCTCGCGGTGTTCCAAATCCGCACGGACATCATGCGATGCCTGTACGAACTCCACCGGGGCCGTTGCGGTGCTCGGGTGTGGCCATTGTGAGCTGCTCCCAACTTTGAAAATTTATACCAGCTTGACGAGAATTCGATACTTCGGTAAGAAATTTCAACTGAGTCCCCGAGTCCTATACAAGTTCACAAATTCCATCTAAGTTAATAAGACAGGGAGCATAGAACTAGCGAAAACGACCGAATAACAGAAAGAAAAATGACCGAAAACAGTTTATGCAGAAAGAAAACTTTTTTTTCAAAGGATATTGTATACTTTTATTTTTAGATAATTGAAGAAATGTGTCAATAGTGAATAATCAATAAGTACTAGCGATATGATAATCTTTATCAAACAAGTTGTTTTTGGTAGGCAGCATTTCTTTTTAAAGTCTTCTGGTTTCATTTAATTTGATTTCTATAAAAAAATTTAAATTTTTTGTTTTTTTTTTCCACGGACCTAGTAAGAATGGGAAGAGACAATAAAACAAAATGAACTTTCTCGAATGCGTTGATAATTTAGCACGATATATAAGTTCTTCTAGCAGCGAAAACTAGTGAAAATCGCATAATTATAAAGTTACTGTGTCAAAATATGAGCATGTGCAATAATTGTATCTATGCATAAATGGTTCTTCAGTCGCATTTAAAACATCCAACTCATACTATTCAACACAATCTTTAAGTTAGAAGTTACCGCTGCTGAATAGGTTTTGGCTGATGAGCTGCTGCTGAGTTGCTGGTCTGCTGAGCTGCTGGCAGCGAAAAGTCTGCTAGGTATGAGACGCCTAAATACATTTCCATAGACTTACATCATAAGGTTTTCTTCCGGTGCGACTACCCAAAATCTCACCGACTACTGAAATGAACTTTACTTTGTAGAATCATCCTAGTCCCACATAAAAATAACAAAATTTATACATGTGATCCAATACTTTATGCCAGTAATTTGGAGCTGAATGACACCACCCCCATTTTTGTTGCAGTTTTAGTGGTCACCGACCAAATATGTCAGTATGTTCAAATACCAAATATTTTGAATATAATTCATATCCAGATTTTTCTCTTCATATTTCATTTGTGATCTATCATCCAGCGATTAATTCAAAATATTTTTTTGTATGCATCCACTTAGTTTCAGCCAATCAGCAATCAAACACATAGTGTAGGTCCGCAAGTTCCCTACACAAAATAACCTGCTTCCAGTTTTCACCGTTCTCATACCTGCTAGCGGCGAAAACTAATGAAAATATGATATAAAGTATAAAAAAAGGCGTTTAAAATAATTGAATACGCATATATCGCGCTCCTGTTGCTGGCTGCTGGGCTACTGGTCGGGTAGTCTACTGATCTGCTGAGCTGCTGGGCTGTTGGCAGTTAAAATTCTGCTAGCAGCGAAAACTCTTAAGGTATCAAAATAAGAGGGCGTATAAAATAATTGTATCTACGCATATATCGTGCTTCTGCTGGGTTTAAAAACCACATTCTATAAAATTGAGCAGAATATTTAAGTTTGAAGTTTACGCTGCTAAATAAGTTTTGACTGCTGAGCTGCTGGTCTGCTGAGCTACTGGACTGCTCGCAACGAAAAGTGTGCTTGCAGCGAAAACTCTTGTAGTAGCGGAAACTAACCAAAATAATATATAAAGTATCAAAATGAAAGGGCGTGTAAAATAATTGTATATTCGCATATATCGTGCTTCTGTTGCAGCTTGATTATTTTGGCTGCTGGGCTGCTGGTCTGCTGAGCTGCTTGTCTGCTAAATTGTAGGTCCGCTGAGCTGCTGGTCTGCTGGACTGCTGGCAGCGAAAATTTTAAATGTGCTTGCAGCGAAAATTCTTCTATTAGCGGAAACTAACAGAAATAAGATGTAAAGTATCAAAATGAAAGGGCGTGTAAATTAATTGTATCTACGCATAAGTCGTGATTCTGTCATTTTTAAACATCCATTTCATGCAATATAGCACAATCAAAAACTTTGAAGTTTCGGCTGCTGAACTGCTGAGCTGCTGGTGTTGAACATCCATTTCATTCAATATAGAACAATCTTAAACTTTAAAGTTTCGACTGCTGGTCTGCTGGGCTGCTGGTCTGCTGGTCTGCTGGTCTGCTGAGCTGCTTGTCTGCTGAGCTGTTGAGCTGCTGGTCTGCTGAGCTGCTGAGTTGCTGGGCTGCTGGCATGAAAAGTCTGCTTGCAGCGAAAACTCTTCTAGTAACGGAAACTAATGAATATAAGATATAAAATATCAAAATGAAAAGGCGTGTACATGTATATTTATTGTATCTACGCATAATTGGGGCTTCTGTCGTATTTTAAACATCCATTTCATTCAATATCGCACAATCTTAAACTTTAAAGTTTCGGCTGCTGATCTGCTGAGCTGCTGGTCTGTTAAGCTGCTGAGAGGCTGAGCTGCTGTGTTGCTGGGCTGCTGGCAGCGAAAAGTATGCTTGCAGCGAAAACTCTTCAAGTAACGTTTACTAATGAATATAAGAAATAAATAGACTGTGTCTACAGTATTCATCTCAGAAGTTCCTGAATTTTTCAATGAAGAGAGACGCATATTTTCGATCTAGTGCTTAAGACTCCATACACCTTTTACTTACCACGTATTAAATATAGCGGGCGCAATAAGATATAAAATATTAAAATGAAAGGGCGTGTATTTATTGTTTCTACGCATAATACGTGTTTCTGTCGTATTTTAAAAAAGCATTTCATTCAATACAGCAAAATCTTAAACTTTTAAGTGTCGGCTGCTAATGAACTGCTGGTCTGCTGGTCTGCCGGTCTGCTGGTCTGCTGAGCTGCTTAGCTGCTGGTCTGCTGGTCTGCTGTTCAATATAGAACAATCTTAAACTTAAGTTTCGACTGCTGATCTGCTGGTCTGCTGAGCTGCTGGTCTGCTGAGCTGCTGTTCTGCTGAGTTGCTGGGCTGCTTGCAGCGAAAAGTTTGCTAGCAACGAAAACTCTTCAAGTAACGGAAACTAATGAATACCGGTATAAGATATAAAATATCAAAATGTATATTAATTGTAACTACGCATAATTCGTGCTTCTGTCGTATTTTAAATGTCAATTTCATTCAATATAACTTTGAGGTTTTGGCTGCTGATCTGCTGATCTGCTGGTCTGCTGAGCTGCTGCTCTGCTGGGCTGCTGGCAGCGAAAAGTCTGCTTGCAACGAAAACTCTTCAAATAACGTAAACTTATGAATATAAAATATAAAATATAAAAATGAAAGGGCGTGTATATTATTTGTATCTACGCATAATTCCTGCTTCTGAAGTATTTAAAACATCCATTTCATTCAATATAGCACAATCTTAAACTTTAAAGTTTCGACTGCTGAACTGCTGGTCTGCTGGTCTGCTTAGCTGCTGATCTGCTGAGCTGCTGGTCTGCTGAATTGCTGGGCTGCTTGCAGCGAAAGCTCTTAACTAACGGAAACTAATGAATATAAGATATAAAATATCAAAATGAAAGAGCGTGTTTATTTATTGTGTCTACGTATAGTTCGTGCTTCTGTCGAATTTTTGAGAAAAAAAACCTATTTCATTCAATATAGCAAAACTTTGAAGTTTCGGCTGCTGAACTGCTAGTCTGCTGAGCTGCTGAGCTGCTGGTCTGCTGAGCTGCTGAGTTGCTGGGCTGTTGGCAGCGAAAAGTCTGCTTGCATCGAAAACTCTTCAAGTAACGGAAACAAATGAATACCGGTATAAGATATAAAATACCAAAATGTATATTACAGTAAACTCCGTATATAACGACTCCGGATATAGCAAAATTCCGATTATAAGAAACAAATTTTTCTAGGCCGGATTTTTTTTTTCTTTGTTGATTTATATAAAAATGTTATACGGATATAACAAACTGCGGATATAAGGAACATATTTAAATGGTCCCAGGGAGTTCGTTATATACGGAGTTTACTGTAATTGTATTTACGCATAATTTGTGCTTCTGTCGTATTTTAAACATCCATTTCATTCAATATAGCACAATCTTAAACTTTCAAGTTTCGGCTGCTGATCTGCTGATCTGCTGAGCTGCTGAGCTGCTGAGCTGCTAGTCTGCTGGTCTGCTGAGCTGCTGAGCTGTTGATCTGCTGGTCTGCTGAGCTGCTGGTCTGCTGAGCTGCTGAGTTGCTGAGTTGCTGGGCTGCAGGCAGCGAAAAGTCTGTTGCAGCGAAAGTAACGTAAACATATGTATATAAAATTGAAAATATCAAAATGAAAGGGCGCGTATTTATTGTTTCTACGCATGATTCGTGATTCTGTCGTATTTAAAAAAAAAAAAAAAACATTTCATTCAATATAGCACAATCTTAAACTTTCGGCTGCTGAACTGCTGGTCTGCTAGTCTGCTAGTCTGCTGGTCTGCTGAGCTGCTGAGTTGCTGGTCTGCTGAGTTGCTGGGCTGCTGGCAGCGAAAAGTCTGCTTGCATCAAAAACTCTTCAAGTAACAGAAACAAATGAATACCGGTATAAGATATAAAATACCAAAATGTATATTAATTGTATCTACGCATTATTTGTGCTTCTGTTGTATTTTAAACATCCATTTCATTCAATATAGCACAATCTTAAACTTTGAAGTTTCGGCTGCTGATCTGCTGAGCTGCTGGTCTGCTGAGCTGCTGGTCTGCTGAGCTGCTAGTCTGCTGAGCTGCTGAGCTGCTAGTCTGCTGGTCTGCTGAGCTGCTAGTCTGCTGAGCTGTTAGTCTGCTGAGCTGCTGGTCTGTTGGGCCGCTGGTCTGCTGAGTTGCTGGGCTGCTGGCAGCGAAAAGTCTGCTTGCATCAAAAACTCTTCAAGTAACGGAAACAAATGAATACCGGTATAAGATATAAAATACCAAAATGTATATTAGTTGTATATCTACGCATAATTTGTGCTTCTGTCGTATTTTAAACACCCATTTCATTCAATATAGCACAATC
>JAFMSR010003531.1:0-13570 GCA_022818135.1 Saxidomus purpurata | reverse complement strand
AAAGCAAGTTTTTACAACTATTATTAGTCGCTCTTGAGACTCATTCCAGATGTAATCAGAGAGTGGTAATGTAGAATTGCCTGTGTCTGGCCTAAGGACACTACCACTACCTGGGCACTGGTTGGGATGGAACGCAGGACCTCCGACCATAAGGCAAACGCACCACCACTGCACCAAGGCGGCTCCACGATGAATCGCAAAGAATGTTCCACAGGTCGTTGACCTATAAGTGACTTGTAAACTTTAACACGGTGAAAACCCTAAATGACTTTTCTTTGCAAAAAAGAACTTTTATATTCACCCACAAAAGGCAGAGGAATATTGTTTTGACGTTGTCCGTCCGTCCGGAGTCAAAACTAAGGAACAAATGGATAGAATTTCATGAAACTAAAAATTAGTATACAATAGAATAATAGCGCGATGTACGCGCAACTTTCGCCAAGATTGGCTTAGTATCTCTAGAGTTATGGTCCTTTAATTATTATTTGCTTCTATATTTAACATTAAAACATTAAAATTCTTTTTCTTCAATTATAATTGGCCCAAATAATTTACTGATCACTCTTTCTAATATCCACAGCCTGCCTTTACTTTTAGAAATGAGGCCCTCAAGGAGTGTAGCACTTTTTAAAGATATACTATATAGAAACTTAAAACTGTTTGCTTTCTGAAACTTATAGTCCTGATTTACAACAACTGAGTTCTGTAGGATGTAGAAAAAAGAAGTACCCCTCAAAGGCCCCAATTGGGTGGTTAAATTTTTAAAATGCTTTGTTTTTGTTACTGAAGTGGCTTGTTACAATTTGATTTTGTTTGACATTAGTAATCAATTTTATTCAATCTGATAACGGAAAATTTACAAACTGGATTATTACAGAAATGAGGCCCTGAAGAGGATGTTGTGGTTTTCTAAAATAATCATTCTATATAGAAACTTAGAAAATCGTATTGTCTGAAACTAGAACTACTGATTTAATTTAACTTACAACAACTAAGTTCTTTGTGACTGTGACTTTGAGAAAAATATCCCCTCGCAGATGAGGCCCCAGTAGGGCGGAGAAATTTAAAGGAAACATTCTGAAACAGGCAGACCAATACACTTTCTAGTTGTTCTCTTTTCAGTTATTTGTTTCAGTTGGCGGGGTATAAATTCCCTAAATTTTCTTGTGTTTAGTGATATGCCAGAATTTAAGCACGTTCCTTTGTGGTCAGCCAGTAGATGTGCTAATAAAGTTCTATTTGGTTGAGTATGAAGGGTCGTGTCCAAACACTTAATACAAGGATTATCTACTAAATATTTTGTTAATCTTTTGACTGTGTTTTCGGGTTATATATCAAATATATTTCATTTTTTAAACCAAAGAATAGTACTGTTTAGAGAAACATGACGTTATCATCCATTAAGCGTAAATTCGTTGCTTAGAGGGAAAGGAGTACTCTCAGAAGAACATAATTTAAAGATTTTTATATCTGTTCAAAAGTTTATACATGACACTCGAAGGTTTTAGCGCGAAATAGTACTTTATTTTTGTAGGTTTTCGGGTCGTACACTGGGCGCGGGCATCACGAGCATAATTATGTGATACAACGTTTTTTATTTTCATTCTGTAACATCACAATGATCTTGTAAAGTATGTAGCCACAATGCTTCTTTGTAATTATTATATATTGGGGAGGGCCGTTTTATAATGTGGTAAGCACTTGTGGCCCAAACCATTTGCTATGTATATTATTGGCAATAAGTTATGTTTAAACTAAATATATTTCAGTTGGCCTTGAACAACTCGTGCCTAATGCATCGTGTTTCCTCGAACATTTTTATCGTAGAAAAAAAGTATTGAGACAAAATATTAAAATTCATCCATTTACTGTAATATGACTGTTATATGCTTATCACACTGCTTGCACATTCTGCAGTATGAAGGTGAAAACAAACAAGAAGAAAGTTTTTTCTTGCATACCAGATCGAAATCTCATCTTACACCCCCTGGTATAATGACTTATTGACGTCAGAACGAACTACTTTTATGACTGGATGTGTAAATTCATACATTACTACAAGAAAATAGCGCGTAATATAAGTCATTAGTTTTATTTTATTTCTGCTACTATTAGTAGAATATGGTATGCAAGAAAAAGAATTTATCACTGGCTGCACGTACAGATGAGACTATCCGGCTCTCACCGCCAAAAACAGTTACTCTCAAGCCTGATATTCCCATCTACACATGCTACTTAGTGAAATACACTAGTCTAGGACCCGTAGAAGTCTGTAGAATTATTACATCAAGTATATCGATAAGGAAACTCTTTATTTTTTGTACCTTTAACAAAATTAGGATTATTACAAATCATAAAATACTTTCAAATTAGACCTATTCATCATTCGCTCATATCATAATATATGAAAAGAAGGCAGCATCGGTTTTCATTAAATTATACTTGAAGTGATGATATGTAAATATACACCAACCAATGGGCAGCTCCGGCTTATGTTCAAAGCTGTCATTACTATTTGTTAACAAATAATTATATGTTATCTAATATTGAGATAGATTGCAATCTATACTCTGCTTTAATTCAAAGGATGGCAAAAAATGCCGGTTGAAGAGCCATTTAATCTTTAGAGACCTTACAATGCAGCCCTGTAATACGAGTGGCAAAATGCACTGTGGAACGACGCAATGTCTCCCAAAGCGATGTACCACGTGGATGATAAAATAATGCACTGGTACACTGACTCATCGATTGGAAATAAATAATAAATAGACAAAGTCACCTTCTCTACTTAAAAGTTACATGATGACTTTCAGGGCAACCAAGTAATCTGCATAGAAAAGTCTAAGTAACTTTATGTAGATAGTTAAAGCTGATCAATTGGCGGTAACTGGGAAAACCTTTTTGTTTGCACTAAAAGAGTGATCATTCTTTTTAACTTTCAACTTTACTGTATACATGCATATAATATGAATGTAGACCCTTGTCTGAGATACTGCTTTAATTTGAATTTGTTCCTATGGCTTAACAGCTTCAACATATTCTAAAAGATTAAACATGCATTTGTACGTTCAAAATTAAAAACATACATGTCTTCACTTCACTTGTGAAGACTGTTACAGACGTCTACCGAGAGTAATTTGTCCTCAATGCAGGGCAATGTTTGGACAATTTGTATACTCATTTAAATTGAAATGATATAGCTCTGTATGTTGACATTTTCAAAACAAAGTATCACGGTTATAGTCTACAGTTGTTTATACCATTTCATTGCTATTTAATAGTGATTCGTATGCACACGATTTTTATACTTAACTTCCTTAGCAATTTTTCTCTCTCTGAAATAAAAGTATAAAATCGAACGTGTTTAGTTATCATTATATACATTTTCCATGTAACTCATTACAAACATTATAATGTCGAGACTAAAGGTTTCGAAAAATATTTATAACCGTACTTTTGTACATTTTGTTATTAATTCGAAATTAGGTGTTGTAGCAATCTATGCTGCCTCGTCGTTTATGAAGGTTATTTATCTATCATAGACAGATCTTGTGATGAAACGGATTTTCCATTACTATACTGTATCCCGCTGTTCCCTGTATTACAAATAAGCTCATCAACACAAAGGAGGTAATTTTTAAATTAAAAAGCAAGATTTCAAATAACTTCTGAAGAGTTTTAAAAAAGCGTTTGCCATTATTTTTATTGATCAATTATTAGTATTCGTTTTCTCGAAATCAATCAATATGTTTTAAAAATTATAATTCTGATATTTTTATCAATTGCTTTTGCTTCTTATAAACAAGATTTTTATATTATAGAGGATGGTTTCTTGCGTACCAGATGGGGATACCTGCAGTTTTTACCAGTGCTGGAAAATCTCATCTTACACCCACCCCCCTTTCCGCCCGTGTAAGACGACCTGCGTGCTTACTTATGACGTAACGTTATAAACAATGTGACGTCACTTTCCCATACATAACATCTAAAGAATGTTTGTTTTTATATCAAAATGCATCATTTCGATAAGTTTGCTTTTAAATTTCTATTTCAAAGTGCAAGACGGTATGCAAGAAAAAGTTTCTTCCATGAGATACTTGGTTCAGATCGAAATATCCGTCACTGAGGGTAACTGTTTTGGACGAAGGGGCTCTGCTCATATAAGAAACTAATAGGACCCAATAAGCACGATTACAAACAAAAATCTACAGTTAAAATTTTTCTCTCTCTCAGGAATAAAAGTATAAGTTAAAATATCATTTTTGTTATCAAATCTTACATTTTCCGTGAAACTTATTAGATCTACATGCATTATAATGTCTAGATTAAAGGTCTCAAAGTATCTATTAGCATGATTAACGAAGCTTTATTGTCTCATCGTTTATGGTGATTATTTATGACAGATCTTGCAATGAAACAGATTTTCCGCTTTTAGAAACATTGACTATATCACGCTGTTTATTTTGCTTCTAACTGTTCCCTTTTTACAAATCAAATAAGCTGATATTATAAAAGGGGTAATTGTAATTAAATTAAAATATATGTTTACAATGGTTTCTTAATAGATTAAAAGAGCGTGTGCAGTTGTATGTATAAAGCAATTGTCAGTTTTTTTTGGCTCAAAATCAACTTAATTTGTTTAAAAAATTATAATTCTGATAATTGTATCAATAACGTTTATGCCTGATATATAAAGAAACTGTTCATAGAAAGCAATAGAAGTACTATCAACAAAGTACGATGTAAAAGTATATCATCTAAATTCAAACGTGTTAAAATAAAAGTATTAATGCGTTTAACAAAAATAAGAGTTAACAAACCATAACTTGTTAAAATAAAAAAAAGTATAAAAGCAGTGGATCAATCGCACAATGCGAGACCACCGAAAGCTTCACTACGTAGAACGACTTCAACACTTCAACAATCCGTCGGAAACTGTACGATAAATAGGAGATCAGCGTTTAAACTTTGCATACATCAAAATGAAATATTAGTACAGTAGATAACATCGAAATTACTAAATTCGCTTATATTTGATTGAAGAAATACCAAGACTTATCAGCGTCCACATTGTAGAAGGAAAGCAAAAAAGGCTACCTTAACAGAGAGAAGGAAAACAAGAAAACAAGAAAGACTTCCTAAACAGAGAAAAGTATTCAAGAGGAAAACGTCCGATTACAACAAGTTCCTTTATATACATGTGGAGTTTAGAGCATTGCTACCAGACGTTGTTGTCGACATGCCAGAAGATCAATCAGAAAATACGATGTCGAATAATAGATCATTACTACCAGACGTTGTTGTCGACATGCCAGAAGATCAACCAGAAAATACGATGTCAAATTATAGATCATTGCTACCTGACGCTGTTGTCGACATGTTCTATATCTGAAATAAAAGTATAATTTCAAATGTGTTTGGTTATCATTTCATACATTTTCCGTGAAACTTATAACATGCATTATAAAGTCAAGATTTAAGGTCACGAAATGTATCTATTAGCATGATTTACGAAGCTTTATTATCTCACCGTTTATGGTGATTATTTATGACAGATCTTGCAATGAAACGGATTTTCCGCTTTTTAGAAACATTGAGTATATCACGCTGTTTATTTTGCTTCTGACTGTCCCCTGTTTTACCAATAAGCCGAGCGTATAAAAGGGAGGTAATTTGTAAATTAAAATATATGTTAAAAATGGCAATTGTCAGTTTTCGTTTGCTCAAAATCAACTAAATTTGTTCGTTAAACAAAATTAATGTTAACAAACCTTATTCGTTTAACAACAAAAATAAAAGTATTAGAGTCAATCAGACAATGCGAGACCACCGAAAGCTTCACTACGTAGAACGACTTCAACAATCCGTCGGAAACCGTAGCACAATTAATAGGAGATCATCGTTTTAAACTTTGCATACATCAAAATGAAATATTAGTACAGTAGATAACAAAAATCGAAATTATTAAATTCGCTCACATTCGGTTGAAGATATACCAAGACTCATCAGCGTCCACATAGTAGAAGGAAAACAAGAAATACTATCTTAACAGAGAGAAGGAAAACAAAAAAGACTAACTAAACAGAGAAAAGTGTTCAAGAGGAAAACGTCCAATTACAACAAGTTCCTTTATAGAGTCAAAAGGAATACGATGTCGAATTATAGAGCATTGCTACCAGACATTGTTGTCGACATGACAGACTTTAGTTCAGAAGATCATATACATCCAAATCAACCAGAACTTCTACAAAACATAGCTTCAAATCCTGGAGTGTACAGAAAAATGTCTGGATTTAAAAATATCAAACTAGAGACAAACAAATTTATAAGATGGACACTATGTGTCCCGTTTGTCGATCTATCGAGAACTCGAACATAAGGTTCGCATGTCTTCACTTCACTTGTGAAGACTGTTACAGACGTCTACCGAGAGTAATTTGTCCTCAATGGAGGGCACTGTTTGGACAATTTGTATACTCATTTATATTGAAATGATATAGCTCTGTATGTTGACATTTTCAAAACAAAATATCACGGTTATACTGTTATTTATACCATTTTATTGCTATTTATAAGTGATTCTTATGCACAAGAGTTTTATACTTAACTTGATTAGTATTTTTTCTATATCTGAAATAAAAGTATAATGTCAAATGTGTTTGGTTATCATTTCATACATTTCACAACACAGCGTATAGTTAGGCCAGAGGGATCGTATTTGAGCGTCCCAGTAAACCGTTTATTTGTATAACTGTACCTTAATACAATTCAATCTAAGTAACAAAGTACCCCTTTTTATTTACTGAACTGAATTCTTTCGACAGTATTTTTTCTTTTCGACAAGATCTGATTATAAAATATGTCAGCTAGAAGTACCGTGTAATTAGAAACATGCCAAAGTCAGAAGTGCTGCGAGCGGCCTACCCAAACCTATTCCGACATTGGAGGGGGGAGGTAGGAAGCTCCATGGCTGCTTCAATCACCTACCTGACGTGCAGTAACCATATTGTGACCAAAAACAATATATATATATAACTAAATTCATGTTCTTTGTGATTACTTTAATGTTTTTGTTCTTTCTCAAAATCTAAAATCTAAAATATATCCGTAATGAAATTCTGATAAAATTGTGCTGAAAAACAATATGTAAAATCTGATAAAACAAATGCGGTGTAAAGCATAAAATGCGGTAGCAAGGTATATAAATTTTAAAAGCTTCGTATAGAAAAGTCAGAAGTATTTGTATTAACGTTAAAGTGAAGATCTGAAAAAGCAAAACAAATTTGTATGAAAATGACTGCATGGTCGTATACCATTTTAAATGTCAAGTAAAGTAACATTCGAAAATATAGCGAGTTATATTTTCGGAAATGAAGATTGGCCCTCGATGGCTAGCTCAAAACATGTAACACACTAAAAACACGTGCAAAATTATCGCCAAAACTACCTGATCGTATAAAAGGGGGGTATTTTTTAAATTAAAATATATGCTTAAAATGGTTTCTTTAGAGATTTAAAAAGCGTGTGCAGTTGTATGTATATAGTAATTGTCAGTTTTCGTTTGCTCAAAATCAACTAAATCTACATTTCTTTTAAAAATTCTAATTCTGATAATTTTGTCAATAACTATTATGCCCGATATATATAAAGAAACCGTTCTTTCCTCTTGACCCCATTTGCCCACCAATAGAATCGCTCGCTTTATTGTTAAAATTTGACTTAATAAACACTAACTTATACATAGAGAGCAATAAGAGTACTATCAACAAATTTTCAAAGTGAAAATCATCCTGACGGTGTACGATGTAAAGTATATCATCAAATATGTAGCCGATCATATTACCCTTACTTAAACTGAAACGTAAACATAAACTTACTTGGTAATTCACTACCGGGGACTTTCTAGTTGTGATAAAAATACTACGAATAACAAAATTAAACAAGTCAAATGTTTGAACGCCGCCAAATGGAGTGGGGGTTGCGATAATTAGTAATGTTGGATTTAATGTATGGTGATTAACCAAATCTAATCTTTTTGCACTCTAATTTTGTATAAGGCTGACCATTTGTTTAATGCTAAAAAAGATGATTCTACGTCAAGTCTATAGGCATTGTTTCCTCTGTATGGAAATTGGCTGCTGTCACATTATTGAATTACAAATCATTGAAATAATAATTTTTTTTATTTTCCTAAATCTAGAATTCTAACATATAAATTTAATTCCACTCCGGTGGTGCCAAGCGGGGATACATTCCACTGCGCTATCGGGGCATCGAGTTTCATAGCGTATAACTTCGTTATTCACCAATACAGACGTTTGTTTCGGAATGGCGGTACAACTTTATGTAAACAAACGAATTTAACTTCCCAGACACTTTAAATAAGAAGTAGACACATCATAAGCTTGGTAGTTTCGTAAAGTATATTCAAATATCTGTTAGAAAAAAATTCAAAGTCGGTTTAAAAGACTATCTTCAGCCGCTACCCGTCGGCAGAATCTCAGTCGTTCGTAGTCATTCGTTTAAAATCGGCTATTTCCGTAAAATTTAGACTCGGCTATTTCCGTAAAATTTAGACTGGTTCGCGATCTCAAATCAAAAGACCGCTTAATTGTTACAAAGACACACTGTGAAATCATTCTACAGTCTAAAAGTAGTTACGTCACCCCATGGAAATTTTACTTTCTGCATTCCAATACACACACCGCCTCCTGGCGGCGCGTAATAATACCACAGGAGTTTGCGATTACATACATGAACTGCACGCATTTTTAGTCAAACAAACAATGTCTAGATTACCCGTGGAAGTGGCATGGAACTTCCGGAAACAAGAATGAAAATGATATTTTGGCTCTTTCATTAGATGAAATATATTGCGCAGTGTGTCATCTTTTGCAACAACTGCCCTTTGTCGCCACGTCTCATAAACAGGTGCGATATTATTCGATAAAGCATGCGTAACATTGTACGGGTTTCTTGCAGTTGTACATCGTAGCCAAACTTCCAGAATCCATATAGAGAACAACAGAGCTCTGTTTACTAGGGAGGAGTTGTGACTTCTATCATTACTGATTAACAGAGTGGTGAGGAAATTTGCTCGATGTTATTGTTATCTCACCGATAACTGAATTGTAAAACTGTACCTATTTTCGAAAAAACAAACGAAATGCAAATGTTAGGGACGCTTAAAAAGCAATCGATGGCGAGCCCTGGTGGCAAAACACGACCGCCATGCACCCTATCACATGTGATTGGATTGAACTTAAAGAAAGGAGAGTTGTGAAATGGAGACATCGTCTGCAAACGTCCATTTCAAAAAATGAAATACAGCACTATACTGCAAATTAACTAGTGCAGATTATTTATGAAAAATGCAGACATTTAAAAGAGTACTGGCTTGGTACAACTATGCATAATTCATTAAGCGTGTTCAGATAATATATAACGTATGTATGTACATCGGAGCCACTACTGTACTGTCTTTTGACTGTAAGACGTTTCGTACCCCTGTGGTTTTGTGCAAGTCATGCTTGTTCAGATCGTGAATTTCGTGCAAATCAAGCATAAAATATCACAAATTGTTACTGTTTAGTGAACTAACTAAACCAGATTAGGAATATAATTTGCTTTCGAGTGATATCCGGATCATATCGCACCATTTGGAGTACAGATGAGTAGTAATCTATTGACGAAGGCAAATTTATTACGAAGCATCTGAACGACAAATTACTCATTTTTTCCCCCAAAATTCATGGTAACGATCATGATGCGGTCATTGTCTCCCGTTGAAAGTTATACCGGTTGTTTCTGTGGGGGCCCGCCTCCGTGGTCCAGTTTTTATAGTCGCTGAGGAGGATGGAAGTCTAGCACTGGTTCTTCCCAGGAACGGTGGTTAGGTTAATTGCCGCGATCCCTCCCCGCCGTTAAAAAATGACCAATATACGGTTGGAACGAGCATTAAACTCATACAGCTTCTTGACGGTGTCGTGTGCTGTAGTAATTTATATTTGCCGTATTTTCTTTACGACCGTCAATACAGTCAAAATTAACGACAGCCAAAAAAAAAAAGAACTGAATTAGTAATGCAGTTAATCTATCTCTTGAAATACTGGTACTTGTGTTGTTTAAGAAATCCCCCCAATTTATTTCCGAAGTAAGTATTAGAAAGGTGAAATTGTATTGATTATGCAACCCTTAAATCCTTTGTATATTCCATCAATAGATGCTGAGTACTCAGATTATATGAATTACGTGTTTCAAAATGACACCGCGTCGGACACTGCATCACGGACAGTAAATAAAACGGATAAGAACGAACCTGAGCGAACTCTAGACGTATTGAAGATCATCGTTGTGTCGCGGATTGAAGAAATACCAAGACTTATCAACGTTCAACATGGACAGAGAGAAAGGCTTTTTCTCACCTATGGGATACATATTTCCGCGCATTTACCCATGTGAGATAAACTTATCTCACATCGCTTATCTCACATCGCTGCCGGACTATTTTTACGTTAATTGTAAGCAGACATAAAAATCGAAAAATGGCTGTAAAATTGTTATTTTTGAAATAAACATAGGGTTGTTGGTATTCATTTTCTTAGTTAGATCATTTTCTATCCATCTATAGCAGTTTTAAAGTAAAATTCGAGAAAAAGTTGATTTTCATTTTTTTCATCCCCATCCTGTATTTGCACTAATTTCTTCTTACTTGTGTGAAAATGCGATTTAAACGGTGAGAAAATAAATCTACCATGTCCATTGAGTTGTGGAAAAGGAAATCCCACCCTCGGGTTGAGATACGTCCAGAAAACTCGGCACAGCCTCGTTTTTGGACGTATCTCAACCCTCGGGTGGGATTTCCTTATCCACAACTCATGAACATGTTAGATTCACTTTATTCAAGAGGAAAACGTCGGACTTAAGAAAAACATTTACAACAAGTTCCTTCATAAAGTCAAAAGGAATATGATGTCGAATTATAGATCATTGCTACCAGACGTTGTTGTCGACATGTCGACATGCCAGACTTTAGTTCAGAAGATCATATACATCCAAATAAACCAGAAGTTATACAAAACATAGCGTCACATTCTGCAGTCTACAGAAAATGTCTGGATTTAAAATCTCAAACTAGGGACAAGAAAAATGATAAGATGGACACTATGTGTCCCGTTTGTCGATCTATCGAGAACTCGAACATTATGTTCGCATGTCTTCACTTCTCTTGTGAAGACTGTTACAGACTTCTACCGAGATTAATTTGTCCTCTATGTAGGGCACTGTTTGAACACGTTGTATACTTTTTTTAATTGAAATGATTTAGTTCGATATGTTGACATTTTCAAAACAAAGTATTACAGTCCTGCTGTTGTTTACATTTTGAGTGCTATCACAAATGTTTTCTGCATGTTATTGAAACTTGCCACTCAATACGAAGTCCCCAACCTTATATGACGGTATGACTAAAGTTTCGTGAACATCCATCAAGCGTTCGGGAGATATATAGTCCTATGATCTTTGACCCTTAAAGTGACCATGACATTTTCCATCATGATGAGATTTACATTTGACCAAAGTTGGCTGAAAATCCTTCAATTGGTTTAAGCAGGTAAACTTGTAGACTGATGACCACTGACCTTTAAGAATGACCTTAACTTTGAACCAGGATTGGTTGAGAAATTGATCTCTCAATGAGATTAACATTTACCTTAAGTTTCAAAAAAATCATTCAAACATTTTTGGGAGATGAGAAAAAACGACCTATGAGAATGTGACTTTGATCTTGAGCAGGCTTGGTTGGAACATGGATATTGCATGTAGTCTCCAGGAAGTGAACATTTGGCTCAGAGTTCAAAAACTTCCTTCCGTGGGGGGAAGAGATACAGCCCTACATGTGGAAGTTACAGCCTTGTCATAATACCAGAATGCAAGTCTTAATTACAAATTTTAGCCCTAAGTGTGACCTTGACCTTCAAAGTAGCCCCCTGGATGTTGTGCATGACACACCTTTGTGGTATGGACAACAACTGTATGAATTTATTTTAAAGGTGGATAATCAGATTTTGGCCATGTAACAGATTTGTGAAAAACTTTAACATCTGATCATTTATACTCATTTATGTTCACTTAGCACTTAATTCAAGTAAGATTTTCATTGGAGGAATTTTAAAAATTTGATTTCCCTATTGCCCAACCAAGATAGAATTATTTTATCATAAGTAAAAAATTTGATACATATACTTTGCCTAAAGAAAGATATAAATATAAGACCTATTGTATTGTATTTGTGAAATATTTGCATTAAAAATTATATATTCAGATGGAATTCATTAGAAATGCAAGTTTGAAAAATCATTATTACCTCCCTTTACCTATCCTTGGTGCGCACCCAAGATAGATTGGAAATAAATGAATTCAGAAGCTACATGTAGTTTTAAAACTTGCATTTTGGTTCAGAATGTTAAAATATTTGTATATCTATCCAATTCAAATGTAAAAGTAGAAATTATATTGAAATAAAAAAGAAATACTCAACGTTTTAAATACTTTCATATTAAAGGGGAGTAATAACAAAATTTTATAAAAGTTAATAATATGTAAAATTCCGATAGGGATATAACTCTATGTTATGGGTCTTTTTGTTCAGTAAATAAATTTCTAACAGAATATACAAAAAGTAAAAATTGCCATCAAATGTTGCTTAAAAGTGATTGACCACTTTTAAAGCGACTGCACTCCAAATTCTTAGTAAATTTTATTTTTTTGGTAAAATCAATATATATTCAATTTGTCAGCATCAAGATTATTTTCTTTGTGTAAGAGCTAAAAATAAAGGTAGAAAAAAATATTTCCCCTAGCCATGTTTTGAACTCGGATCTTTGCGCTTACAAAAAATTTACAGCGGCTTAACCTACTACACTACGGAGTCAGCTGATTTGATGCGAGTTAAAAATATTGATATACCAAAGAGCCCACCCCGTTAGTCACGGGGTGATATATTCTACAATAAAAGTAAGCAAAACAACACATTTTAATTGTTTCTTTTGTTAGAAAACTTGTCACCATATCATAATACAATGCCCCTGATACAGTAATGACAATTGTTTTCTTGAAATTGAAAATTTTCTTTTTTTAGCGTAACTTGTCCATCTGGAGTGCAGTCGCTTTAAAGTAAGTCAACAAAGAACATCTTGAAGTGACAGCCCAGACACGAAACACTGGTATATACACCACCATCACGTTTTGAGCCCTATGTGTGACACTGACCTTCAATGAAGCTCTTCAGGTGTGGTGCATGACACAGCCTTGTATTATATTCAACAATCGTATGAAGTTATTTCAAAATCAGTGTTTGCATGTAGAAGTAACAGCCCAGACTAAATGTACTAGCAAATAACCCTACATTACAGGAGGTTTCGAGCCTAAAGTGTGACCTTGGCCATCAAAGTAGCTCCCTGTGTGGTGTATGGCAGACCCTTGTGTTGTGGACAACAACGGTGTGAAGTTATTTGCAAAGCGGTCAATGCATATAGAAGTTACAGCCTAGACACAAAGTCTGGACTGAAGG
>JAFMSR010003530.1:0-13601 GCA_022818135.1 Saxidomus purpurata | reverse complement strand
AATGACCACTCTGCACAGAGTTTAGCACCAAATATCAAGAATCGTGCAGAACTGTGTTATGCTTATTATATGATACATGCTTTTAATAATTATATTTTAAAACATGCTTTACCAATTGTAAGAGTGACGGAGTTCCATATGCTAAAATATTGAAAGGAATGAGTAGTGCGTGAGATTGGTACAGTTTTGCCTTGGAGATGATCGTAAACTATAGTTAATGAGTTCTGTTACCGTATTATGGACTGATTTTTAAGTTATAAATGTTATAAAAAAATACCTCCTGCATGTTAGAAACAGCGATTTTCAAACGTGAGCCCCTAAAGGATTTAAAGAAATTGCATATATGTCTAGTATGTAATTGTATAGATGCGGAAATAGTGCTGTAGCAATCGTACGTTGAATTGTAGAACTACGAATCAAATAAATCCTTTGACAACCATTTGAGATTTTTATCGATGTTTTCAACGAGAATGTTTGTTTGTGATAACAAACCCTACATTCTAGTTTTATATTGTTGACCAACTTATTTATTTGACAGTTTTTCTACAAAATTTGGAAAATATCCGCAAACAGTTATGGTGTATAGGTGCCCATTTCTAGTCTAAGGAAAGCAAACCAATATTATTAAGGAAATATTATTTGATTATGCACAGTATTCTAAATATCACAACCTTATATGTCAGTGTCCGTACATTACATATGTAATATTACGAACCTGGTTATGTTTATGATCGCAGCACGTGAAATTTGGCATTACAAAAGAAACATATTTTAGTATTGTTTGTACTCATTCATACTGAGATTTTACGAAAGCAATGACATACTCAAACATGAATATATTCACGACAATTATTAGTGGAAGATTTCGGTAAGATTTGGGAAGACTGTTATATTATACAGAAATAAAACAGACAGAAATAGGAAGGGCGGAAAGATATCGAAATGCTAAATGTAATCAGTTATAATCAATCTGAATTATAATCGCTCATATAACAATCGCACATTTACTTCAATTTGTATTATGGCTTATACGCTTGTTTCTTCATGATCTTCGTACTGTTTTCAAACATGTTATATTTCAGAAATATTCATTCGAGGTAAAATGAATTAGCGTAAAAGAAAGAAATATAACATGTTTTCTCACGATGTGTAGATGTCATGGTCTTAAAATCTCACGATCGCCGCATGTCTTCTCCAGTGCTACCTGTAAACGTGAGATATTGTAAGAGTACTTCAATTACTGGTTAGAAATCCAGAAGGCAGTCAGTTTTCCAGCATTGTTGATAATGATAATTTTTTACTATTAAGAATGTGAATATTGTTGTGGTCATATTGAAATTTCAAATACTGACAAGTGTTGTGATCAAGGATCAAGGATATAATGCAAGCAAACAAAATATATGCTTATAAAAATGAGATTTAACATGAAAATCAAATTCAGACATGCAATTATGTTTAAATTTACACTTGTGTAGGTTTACATCAGACAGTTGAATTATCAATGATGATAGCAGGACACACAAAGTTTGAGCCTGACTGGCATTTTGGTTTGTGGAAATGGAGGTAATTTGATTCTTATACAATGTACTTACTTTTATTGTTCATTTGAGAATTTTTGCCTTACTTCATTTTGGTTTCTTGTTTGTCAATGTTATTCATGCCTCATGAATACTTATCAGACATGAGTGAAACTTACAGTATGGAACCAAATCAGTATCTTACAAGTTTTTATGTGTGCAAATGTTAGAATTCTTTTAAAAAGATTTGTTTCTTCCATTTAAAATTATGGTGTTTTTTTACAGATGGAGAAACAGTAATGCAGAGACAATGGCTGACATTGCACGTACCGTCACAGATTCATCAAAAAGTGGACATAATGTTGCACAGCTTGTTGGAGATATGGCCAAACTTTTTTCTAAGAGTGGAGAGATTTGCTGAAGTGTTAGTTCAAGCCATTGAAATGTTCAAGATACCACCACTTTAAGATCTCAAGTGATGAACCAGGCATTGTAACTTGCAAAATATCAGCAAACAGTGAAGAAGTTAAGGTTAACCTGTTGGGAGAAAATGTTGAAATCACGCCAGAATTGTTAGAATTATCTCAAGTTCCAGGAATGGATGCAGCACGTCAATGGTATTTGTATGAATCCATAAGACAATTTTGTACTACTCCAGAATCAAAAGACAGCTATTGTCCGACACCCGTGGTACCAAAAAAAAGAGATCAAGCTCTGTGATGATAAATCATCCTGTAGAAACATTCCTTCAGGTAGTAAAAGGAAGTGTCTCTTACTAAACTAAAGAATTCATAACGTATTCTGAGACAGTACTATAATGTCACAGTGTGGTTGTATTTTCAGAAGGGTTCATTATTGAAGACATTTTTGGATCGATTGAATGTTCAATTGATCCTATGTTAACAGAGTATAACGAGGGATCAAAGCAAAACTAGTCTAAGTGTATATGAAAATAGAAGCAGATAGGATAGTCTTCGAAACGCTTCCTTATGGCCGAACGCTTTACATACAAACAAGTAGTTCCATATATTCAGTTGTTTCAATTATACTGTCTTCTGTTTTAAAAATGATACAGTAATATATCTAAATGATATCAAAACATTTCAGGATAGCATAATATTAGGCCATCCTTAAAAAATTGTTTGTTTGCCCTAACGCGACCCAGAATTTTTTCAGTGGGTAGGTAGGTAGGTCTTTTTTTTTTTTTTAATTTTTTTTGTGGATTTTCAGATGTTTTATAGATGTTGTATTAACTCGGTATTAACTCGGTACATACATTGACATGTATGTTGTATCTTAGATTAATAGCTGACATATTGTACACTTAATATTTGCACCTTTCTTGTCTTAATATTTCTCTATTTCTTCTGTTGTATGTACCTGTTGGCTATTAGCACCCCACTGTAGAATGCTATTAACCTTCTTTGTAACATATCTGCATGGGTGGTGGTTTGCACATTATCAGTTTAGCCATAAGCCAGGCTCCCAAAGTGCTTAACAAGGCTCATTCCAGAAGTGCTTTAATAGTGTTGTAAAATCATTCAAACCGTAAATTTGAAGAGTTATTAAGCTATAGAATGTCAAACAACTCAGTGTCCGAGTGAGCCTTGTATTTGGACCTGTGGCCAGGTTAGGAACAGGTTCACATAAAAAATGTATAAAATTTGAACTTTAACATAGGAAAATTAATTTGTACCACTGTAAAAATTTAATTTAATTATGCGAGAACTTACGAAATGTTCAGATAATATCAAATTGAGTGGAATTTTTTCGTCTGACATTGCTGGTTTAACATTTAGTTCTGGTTTCCAAAACTCTAAATGCCGCTATTTTGATATTTTGTTTTTCGTCAGGTGCAGCTTTAGAGTTTTGGATCAGCACTACTACAAATCCTTACCAGAATAACAGAGCATGCAAATTTTCATCTAATGTACGTTGAGTAGGGAAATATGGTCATGTTTAGGTCATATATTTATTAATTCATATTTTCAAACCAATTACGATGTTCTACAACCAATGTTGACTACAAAAACATCGATTTTTCAAACATGAATCATTTTGCTTACATTTACAACGGACTGACGCAATCGCACTTATTTTTCATGTAGTTCAGAATGCTTGATATTTCCTTTTGATTAGTGTTTAGATGATATGAAGGACGAGTGTAAATATAAAATGGCATTTACCACTATGTTTTTTAATTTGAAAACAAAATTACTTTATTTTCGACGCGGTACATAACCTGAAAATGTTCGCGCCAAAACGCACGTGGTCATGTAAATAAATAAACTTTCCCTGATCGTGACCGCAATCGGAATCTTCGGCGATTTCCCGCAGACATCCTTTTCCAAAGGTTCGTGGGAATGGCCACGTGATAATTGTCAAATCGTCAAGATGGCTACCAATATGTGAAAATTCTGACCTGCTCGAAACTTTCGCTTTTGCTTTACGCTAAATAGATACAATTTGATGTTCAAATTTGGCAAATTAAAAGATTATAGTCTTATTAATAAAATTATTTATTCTTTTCATTCATTTCTTATGAAATACTGAAATGCGAGCGTGTCAGATTTCTGACACGATTATTGGTACGATTTCCCTGCGGAGTGAGCTTCAGCGTACACGTCAGGGGTGCGGAATTCCTAGTCCGACACGGGTTTTTTCTGCCCAACTTGTCCGCGGACAAGTCAAAATTCGAGAAAAATGAAATGAATAATGTAAGACAGTCCCAAGTAATCCAGCCAGGAACCGCCCGATTTGTTTGCAGTTTTATGAAAACCAACATTAATACACCTGTAAAGGCGACCTGTTGAATCAAAATCCATTGAATTACAAAGTTCGAATCAGACGTATTTTCGTTGAGAATCGCCGCTACTGTATACTATCACGGCGTTATGTTTTTAATTGTTTCAAAAAGAATTGAGTTATTTCTTATCAGAATCTAAACTATTTATCACCTTTATGTTGACTTACAATATATATTTCCATTTAAAGTAAGCTGTAATTGGTCCCTTAGCATTTGTCACCAGCGGTAGGTGTGGAAAATGTGGCCTGTCGTAAAGGGTGACGCAAAACTGTTTGCAAATCCAAGCTATGTGACACCACTGATTGAGTAATGTTTGTCAATTTGTGAATGCAAACAAATATTTATCAATTAACACTGTTCTTCAACTGTTCTTTATAAAACAAAACGCGGCGTTCCAGCGTGTTCGTGTTTTTGTCATTTATTGTTTCAGCAACTGTCAAAGTCAACGTTTTTCCAGTAATATTTATTTTAATGAATAACATTTGCCGAATAAATTATTTTAACTGCAACCTCCTCCATCATAAAAGATAAAGCTGCAGGTGTCACGAGATCAAAAAACAATCGCCGACGCTATATTGTACATGTGAGTTTTCTTTGATCTTCGAGAAGCACGTGGCATCAAAAAGACCGAGATATTTGACAGTTCGAGACATGTAAAAGTAGCTCTAGACAATAGTCTGATAATTTTGGATTATAAAAATAATAGTTTGGAATAAATAATGTTATGAGTAAGTTTTATTTTTGGTGATATAATATATTGATCACGCTTTACAAAATGTACGTCGGTTGCCAAATCTTTTTGAATTAATATGCATACAACAGTGAGGACACACTTCTACTGAATATAATAAATCTTATTTTTATTTCCCGTAAACCCCGTTAATTTACGTGTAAAACCACTCGGAGTGTCGCAAATACACTCCCGCGAAGTGCCGTAATATTTCTCCGTACTCCAAGTCACTTTAGGCACTCCCAAGCTCACTCGGAAGTCCGAGCTTTGCAGAATCCTCTAGACATGTACTGATTAGCATATAAAATAAAAATCTTAACCTGGTCCTTGTTTGTTTCACATAATTTTGTTTTAATGTTGAAATCTGGACAGGTGAATTTTGACCTCGGACAAGCCAATTTTTACATCTCACTCGTCCACGGAAAAGTGAAAAAATAAAGGATTTCCACACCCCTGCACGTTCTGTCAAGCATAGTCGAGGATAACTGATTGGTATTACTTACGAAAGAACTACAGAAAAGAAATACCGGAAAGATGGAAAATGACAAAAAACGGAGCGGTTTTTCTCGACGGCAGAAAAAAATTTTTTTGGCTTTCACATCCAAAAAAAAAGTCAGTCGGGAGGATTTTCATCAGTCGGTCGCGTTAGGGCAAACAAACAATTTTTTAAGGATGGCCTTATATTGTTGTTTTTCTTCTAATTTGTAACTAAAAATCAACAAGGTATCTGTTCTGTATAGAACTATTGTCCTACGCGGTTTTGATAGTTAGACCGGAGACACTAGAAGACAACTAGAGTGGGGGAACCTATGCTGGAGGTATTTTGAATGTATATCAGCTGTTCAGAAAGCAGGAAACCCTAACCATTTTGATTTGCCTCCGCGAAAACATAATGTTATCCCTGCTAAATTGAAAGAAGATGTTGATGTGCATCATCAAGTGACTATGTTGTTCTGGGAGCTATTGACACGACACATGTCAAAACTTGAAATTTCACCTCGAACGGAACCAATGCTGGCGGTATGTGATACATTTGTATTTGACAACTAACAGGTGGGAAACAGTTTTTAGAGCCTAACTATTAACTAACAAGATATAACAGTTTCCATAGAATATTATTTTTATACAAAAGAAATAAGTTTTAACAAAAATGCTAGCTTTAACTGGGTGATTTTGATGTCTATATCTAAGAAATTTTCTAGCGAAATGGATGAAGTACAATTGTATTGGCTGCTGTGATGTCACAGAGCTGCACGCGCGGCTATCACTACGTTTGCTGTAAAAGCATTTCATCGACTGTCAATGCTGAATGTACCCTGAAAATTTTTCTTCATCTGTTTTTCTGTAAATAGCCGTTTTTCGGAGATACCACCAGCATAGGGATACCGCCAGCATAGGTTCAACCACTCTAGTCATGCCGAATAATGTTATGTCTTTTATCTGATATTGTGTTCGTGAACATAAACTATCGGAACATCGTACTACGTTATCGAACCACTACGTACTCTTGAATTTTAAATTACAAAAATCTGAATTCAACATAAAACACAACGATTTTTTGGTAACTTGCCAACGCCTATATCATCAAAAGTGCTCAGCCTGACTAGTTGTCATTTAGTGTCTTTAAAGATTTGCCGAAAAACTAGTCTAAAATACGCCTTTATGCATTTAGGTATAAAACTAAAACTTATCAGCAAATTAACTCTACAGAGGCACTTGTAGATGTCTTTGAAATATGACAACATATTTTTATGCTTTAAATACGTTGTAATTGTTGTATTTTATGTAAATGCATGGTTCGAAAATGGTACGAAAATGTCCACATTTTGCCAAGTCGGTTCTTACCTGGGTACGAATAACTGTAAAAAATCACATAGATCTACATGTCTTAACTATGATTTTTAAATGTAGACAGAAATGAAATAATCTAAAGGGACGATCAAATTCATTTCTCTGGATCATGCTGTCATTTACAAAGAACAGATATTAACTCAAAATAAATACAATAAGAATTTAGTGTATTGTAACTAAAACTTTCAAACTTTACCATGATTCTTTTGCTACACTAAATTTTGGGGGTACATTCATACATACATTAATTATATAGGATCATAATTATCATCATCATAATCATCATCATTATTTCTTGTTACGAAATACTACTAGAGTCTAGAATATGTTAAATATGAAAGATAATAGCCTGCTATAAAAACATTCAGTTGTTGTTTTAGACAAGTTATGAAAATTTAAAACAGTATGGTAGAAAGGCTGGTAATGACTAGGGGTGCGCAAAAGGCCCGGTATATTGCAATTTGCAGTATTTTGGAAGCACTCATGGGGATAGTTAATGTAAGCTGCAAGTACTTGTTCTACAATAGGTATATACTGAATCAATTTATAACAAAATATTTATTTATCAATTTTTAGCTTTTCTTTGAAAAACAGAAGAGCCATTTCATAACCTTCTTGATGTCAGTCGGCACTGTCCTCTTGAGTCTGGTTAAGCTTTCTTAAAATTCACTTTCTCTGTAACCATTAAAGCCTTGAACCTTCATACAATTGCTTGGCATCATACAATGGCATCTGTGGCCTAGTGGTTAAGGTCACTGACTGATGTTTACTTGTCCCTCACCGCTGTAGGTTCGTGCCCTACTTGGGTTGAATTCTTTTATGTCTGGGAGCTATCTAGGTTCTACCCAGGTGCCCGCTCGTGACTGAAATAATGCCAGAATTGGCACCCAGGGTCTTCCTCCTCCATGAAAGCTGGACGTTGCAATATGACCTTAGCTGTTGAGTGAGACGTTAAATCAATCAATCAATTGGCACAATACAATCAACCCTATGGGCATATCCCATAACTTTTGAATGACATTAAAAGTTGCTCAAACTATTAATTTTCAGTTCAGTTTTGTCAAAATCCATTTCTCAGTTACCATTCACAGCTTAATACTTCATATGGTAGTTGAACATAGTCACTGAATGCAAAATGTAAGCACACGGGTTCCTATCTCAAAAGTAAAGTTTACACAAATAGTTAAAGGTCAAATTTGTGGACAGTTGTGTCTCCAGTTTATAACTTTACTTGTGCAAGGGTTGTCCTGATATTTACACATGTGATGTGAACAATCTGTGTTGTTCTGATATTTACACATGTATGTGTGCAGACTGTGTTGTTCAGAGGCAATCGATCCTCCAGCACTTTCAGTCCTTTGATTAAATATGCTACCTGAAGGGGGAAGCATAAAGTTGCTGCTTTGGCCATCCGTCCCACAGTCATTTCTGGGCTATTTCACAACTACTTGCGGGAGTTGAACAATACCTGATGTTCATAAATAGTGTTTAATACAGGCATGAGTGAAACTGACAGTATGGAACCAAATCAGTATCTTACAAGTTTTTATGTGTGCAAATGTTAGAATTCTTTTCAAAAGATTTGTTGTCGGCTCTGTTTCTCAGCAGTCAATGATTGTGATTTAACAGTAGTTCATGAGAAGCTTAAATACTTACAAGTAAATAAAATGCAAATATTATCAGATTGTCTACGCATGGTTATGAATTACCTCCCTTTATTGTATTTTTTGAATTCAGTTATCTCCCTTTGCTATACAAAATTATATTTCTCTTGGACATTACTCGATATAATTGTTTTCTTAAGATACCATGTATTATTAATTCAGTATCAGAACAACTGATATGAGACAGTTGTTATACATAATATCTGAGTACAGTTGAGTTCTGTAAAGAACCATTGATTGATACGGATTTGTTTGTTATAACATTTTGATATATAATACAAAGTATTGCTTTCTATAGGCCTGAAATGATATATATAAAATTTTGTTTTTTACAGTCTTATTGTGGAGTTGAATTTGGCTTTGGCCATTTTGTATTTTTTTCTCTTGGTAAATCCAGATAATTTTTGGATGTTATATATTATATGACAGTAGAGATTGGTTTAGAACAAATTACTCTCTGGTTACTATAGTAACATACAGACTTATTTTTGAGAGCAACATATTGTTTTATAAATACAAACAAATAAGTGCTGAAAATGATTTTAATGATTTCAAAAGTACTACTCCAGTTCTCATATAATTCAAACTAAAATTTGCATAACATCATTCTTTTTACTTGATAAATAAATTTTTTTTTGCTAATGAAAAAGCATGTGGTATAGATGTAAATTATTAACACTGTAATAAAGTTTATTATTGTTTTTACTTTAGGGCAATAGTATTCACTAAACCTAAGTTTTAATACAAGGTTTTGAAATAAAAAATACCTGTCACTTTATTGCTTTTGATACAGAACATAACGAGTATTTATAACTAACACAATTTAGTTATGTTGCCATGGTTACAATGAAGTGAACTTCTGATATGTCAGAGTTTGTAGTGATTATTGATTTATAACTATTAAAATAGCACTATACTTAATATTTGCTATTTTAATTTTGTATTTTTATTATGTCAGTGTATATTCATTACTGGATATAAAATTTAGAGATTTTGAATGTTTTTTGTTATTCGAATAAATATGGTCTTATAAGAATGCCCATAGTATTGGAAGTTGTAAAGGACTGCCCATAGTATTGGAAGTTGTAAAGGACTGCAACAGCATTAAAAATAGTTAAATAAGGCAATACAAATCAATAAAAGTTAGTTTTGATAAAAAGTTTTGAAATAAAGAATACATAGAGGATAATTGTTGGTTTGGATGTAATATCACGTTATAATTTCACAGTGGGCACCAAAAGTGATATTTTCACGAAGTGGCGTAGCCACGAGTGAAAATAACAACTTTTGGTGTTCACGAAAGTGAAATTATCGTGATATTACAACGAAACCAACAATTTTTCTGTTTATTTTATGTCTAAAACTACTTTTGTTGGGTTTATTTCAATAAAATGTCTGAAAATTGCGGAACACGTCATCAGAAAGCATCGCAAAGATGACGTCATTTTAACGACGTCATCGCCATTATAGTTTCCGGCATTCAGTACGCTAGGTATACTTTTTGACGTTAATCCGGGTAACAGATTTTGATAATTTTCACTGAGTGGCCAGTGAGTTTATAGGGATATAATTCACCGTTATATTTGGATAAACCACCGAAAAACAAAAATACAGCAGTGTCACTTTATTTCTTTTGATACAAATAAAGCGGTATCTACAACATACATAATTAAATGTCTGTTGTCATGGTAACAATGAGGTGAACTTATGATATGTCTGAACTTGTAGTGATTAATATATGTATTTACAACTTTTAAAACAGTATTACACTAAATATATCCTGACTTAACTATTTATTTTTTATGTCAGAGTATATCCAACATTTAACATAAAATTGAGAGATTTTGGGTGTATTCACACAAATATAGTGACCTTGGAAGAATGCCCACAGTAACAAAACTAAGTGATAGATGTCCAAAAAAAATTCAGAAGTTATTAAGCATAGATAGCTCTTTCAAAAAATAGAAAAACTGAAAATGTGATTTTTCCTCATTTGGTCTCATTTTCTCAGGCATAGTCACATATTATGTCACTTACAGGTATAACTTAAAACTCTTTTTCTATTGTACTGATTGTAAAAGTATTTAAATGAAAATTATAATGAATTTTTTATCCATTTTCAGGTAACGGGTACAACCAGAAAAGAAAGAAGATGAGGAGACGATCTTGCTGCAGGGTATTCAATTACCTCAACCTCCACTGACAGGAAGTGGAGCTCTGGCACCAAAAATGAAACCAAAACCTTGCAAGCAGGACACTCAGAAATTCCAATTTAATGATCCACCAGTTACTGCAGGAATGGTTAAGCTGAAGGTACAAAAACAGCAGTTGCCGACATAACTACAAAAAAGGTGGCATTAAATATGTGAAATCTAGTGCATAATTAAGCTGTTTCAGTGAAAATGAAAATTTAGTGAAGCCATTCTTGTGAGGAATTCATGTCGGAGCTGGTTGTGAAAATATGTGAAATAAAGTGCATCTTAAAGTTGTTTTAGTGAAAGTACAATGAAACAGCTAGCGTTGTAACATTTGTATAATATGTGAAATCTAGTGCATCAATGAGCTGTTTCAGTGAAAGCGAATATTTATTAAAACCATTCTTGTGAGGAATTCATGTCGGAGCTGGTTGTGAAGACAGATTCATCTGAATAGAGACATGCTTGGATCAAAGTGAAGCTGTCACCTTGCTGATGTCTTCATCTGTCTGTATTTTCTGATGGTGGCATTTTAGATTCAGCATTTTGGCATTTTGTTGAGGAATATTGTTTTGGCGTTGTCCATATGTCTGTCCGTCTGGAGTCATAATAACTCAAGAACCAATTGATAGAATTTCATGAAACTTGAAATAAGTATACACTAGCATTATGCTGCGGAGCACACACACCTTTCATCAGGATCAGATTAGTATCTCTAGAGTTATTACCCTTCAATTGTTATTTTCTTCTATATTCAATTTAAAATCATTAACATTCTATTTCTTTGAAATCGGTTATCAAAATTAAATTGTAATTGGCGTAAATAATTTAATGATCACTATTTCTAATATGTACCCCCTACATTTTCTTATTTTTAGAAATGAGGCCCCTTAAGGGGGTGTAGTGCTTTTATTAAATACTCTATTTAGAAACTTAGAAATGTTTGTTTTCTGAAACTAACAGCACTGATTTAATTACACTGATAAAAACTGAGTTCTGTATCACTGTGAGATGCTTAAAAAAGAATCACGCCTCAGAGATGAGACCCAAATTTGGGGTGGGGGATTTAAAGAATGCTTCTCTTTTCAGAATAATATTTTGTATGGCACAACTCCTCAACTTTGTATTCTCTAACATCAAAACGTTTAGAAACTGGATTTTTACAGAAATGAGGCCCTTAAGGGGATGTAGTGCTTTTCATACATAATTATTTTTTATATAAACTTAAGAATTCTTGTTGTCTGAAAGTAGTAGTACTGATTTAATTTAATAACTACAGTTAAGTTTTTTTTGACTGTTAGTTGAAGAAATAAAATATCATTTTGAAGATGAGGCACCAGTGGGGTGAAATTTTAAAAATGTTTTTTTTTTCTGAAACAGACAGACCAATACACTTTCCAGTTGTTCTTTTCTCAGCTATTCGCTTCATTTGGCAGGGCATATAAGTTCACTGAATTTGCTTATTAATCTAGCATTTTGGCATTTTCAATTCAGCATTTTGGTATTTTCAATTTAGCAGTTTGGCATTTTCAATTCAGCATTTTGGTATTTTCAATTCAGCATTTTGGCATTTCTAATTTAGCATTTTGGTATTCTCAGTTCAGCATTTTGGCATTTCTAATTTAGCATTTGTAGATGCATTATGTTAGGAAAAGTCAACAGAGACTTTAATGCATTTGTAAATGTGTAAATAATTTCTACAGTTTAAATACAAGAATAAACACATTTACAAGGATAAAGAACAAACAAAAATGTAATAATGTTTTACATATACAGTGGTGCTCACGTGTAACTTTGCAAAATTTTCGGTATTGTGCATTCCGCTTGCATTCCATCGCAGGCTTATCGCTCGGGCATTCATCGGACATCATTCAGATCGTGTAACGCATCGCTCGTTCCGTGTGATGAACGTTGCACCATAAGAATTATATAAAAGTGGTCCAAGATGGCGCCGACGGCCAATCATGTAGAACGTTTGCACGTTAGCCTGGGCTAAACGCCGTATTATTTATATCATTTTCAAAGATCGGATTGAATCATTTAAGAACTATTGATTAAATAGAAAAAATCATTCTTTCAATTATCTAAACTATGTTTCTGTTACATATTTCTTTCTTTTTCTCACGAGATATCTGTGGGAAGAAGAGATGTTGACTTCCGATGAAACCGAAAGTAGACGTTCTGCATTATCGTGCAAGATTTACACCAGATATAAAGAACAATGTGTTACTTACCGACGCAAAGGATATGGGATTTCAGTTATATGTAAATTGCTTCTGTCTAAGACATTCGGTAAAGTGCTCACTGTAGCTGTAACAGTTGGCGTCGAATCGGACTTTCCGTCCTAAGATTCTTTACAACATTTAATTATAGATCTAATTAGTATGTGTGCCTCTATTCAACTACTAATTATTCTTATGATCTGTTTGGTTTTACTGTAGATTATCGATAATTTAGGACTTTAAGGGGGTTTGATTAAGCTCTCACATTGTAATTAGACATCTATTAATAATATTGATGTTAAGCAAACAAAAATGTCCGAGTTAATCGAATAATCGTTTTCGTTTCGTTCATCGGGAATCGTTTCATCTTATCGTCTCATCATTCTTATCACTCATCATTCATGATTCATTCATCAGTTATTGTGCGTGCATCGTGCGTCCGTGTGCGTGTATCGTGCGGGGGTAACGTTCGTTCCGTGTGCAAAGTTATACCTAAGCACCACTGTATGTAGCTCTCCTGAGCATATCTTGGGGTAAAATTGGTTCTTTAGGTTTGAATCCTATAAATACGGACTCTACTGTTTTCTGTATAAAATCGCTTAAATACATCTTCTTT
>JAFMSR010003529.1:0-13606 GCA_022818135.1 Saxidomus purpurata | reverse complement strand
TGCCTTTTAAAGCATTCCGAAGAAATGAATTTGTTTTTAAATTTTGTTTCTTCCTTTAACAGTGTAACTTTTAGTGTGAAAAAATGTATATAAACAAATCATTGATATGTGGCAGACTTTTAAATTGGAAATGACCCAAACTTAGTGAAGGACGACATTTAAAGTTGTCTACATTTAAAAAAAGCATCGTGTCTTTCCCATGCCCCAATAACAATTGATTTGCCGTGCACGCATGTTCTTGAATTCCATGTCTATCATTAAATGTTTCATAAGGTATTTGTTGACATGAACAAACAAAATAACGCACGTGCGAAGAGGTCAGTCGACAATTTAAGTTCTCCAATGAACACATTTTAGATTCATTCAAATATGTCAAGAACAACGAGTGTAACAGCTTTTTGAGTTCCTCGATCTGTTACTATTGTCAACAATTATTATTACTAGTATCACTGGATTCGTATTTTCAACGCACTTCATTTTACATTAGATATGATCAAATTCATTAAATTTTATAAACACGTTTTTAATGATATTGTGCTTCCCACTTGAAACAATTTTATTCATATTTTTTCTTATTAAAAAAAAGGTGATATCGTTCGGTATATAATAGTCAGAAGAAAAAACACAATACCTAAATTTTACCTAAATTAGTAACATTTCAACTTTCACATCTCCCTTAGGCTATAAATAATCTAGGTTAAAAAAACAACGATATATTGATTTTTCCAGTTTGGCAGGCGCAGTTACACGTGACTGGTTTTATGGCCCCGTAAATCACACACGCTCGCAAATATCGATAAAAGATGGGTAACTCTGTAGACACCGTGATGACACATGAAATTTGACTTAATTCCCTTGATTTTTGTGATATCGGTAGTGGTCATTATAGTTCCCCATGAAATAATCAGATAGTATTACAATTTTCATGTACTTTTTTGGCCATGTTCAATTTTGAACATCAAAGTTTTTAGGAAAAATCAACATTTTCTAGAAATGGGGCATGACTTTTTGTATATTAAAAATTATCTATAACATTTTGGGAACAGCATGCCAAAAATTCACAATGTTTTACCGTCTCTATTTAAAATAATTTGATTTTGAAAATCTCTATCGACGATTTTAGACGTGTCTGCAAGTAATAAAATCTTCAAATAAGCTAATACTGATTCGTAAAAAAATATTTAATTTCGTTTTAGTCTAAAAACAATATAAACATATGAAGAAAAGTGCAAAATAATGAAAACAAAGAAGAAAAAGTAAAAAAAAAAAAATTGGGTTCCGGCTGGATTCGAACCTACGCCCCCAAAAACCTCAAAAGATCTTCAGTCCAATGCTTAACAACCTAGGCTAGCTCATTAAAATTGAAGAGTTTCAAGTGGAGGTTTATATTAGGGGTGTACTACCTTAATCTAAAACTGAATCAACTACAACATGGTTTCCAGGGCGGAAAATCTTCCAAAATGTTGTCTCTGCTGTATCAGGAGGCACTAAACTACTGTCAAGAACGCAATAGTAAATGTTACACGTGCCACCTGGAAGCGTCCAAGTCATTTGATAAAACTTGGTTGGGCGGCGTGCAAGTTATACCATACGGAAATCCAGGGAAAAGCCATTCGCATCTTCAGCCAGATGCTTTAGTCTAAAAGTTCTTACTTTTGGTCACATGTCAGACAAGGAAGCAGCTGCTCCCTATTCATTTTGACAGTCACGAATCTTGAACGATCTTTAGAATGAGTTATATTGACGAGCAGATTAAGATTAAGATTTTCTGTGTTCTAGTTCAGCTTACTTGAAAGAACTACAAGCTGTGTGTTTATCCTTTGATAAGTATGATCTCTAGGAAACCAGTGTTTTTCCTTTCTTTTCGTTTTCGTAGAAACTTTAAATTTTGGATACACTGATACATATATTTAATGTTTAGCATTTCTTTAATTAATTGCAAGGTTATGCCATATCAGTAATTTATTCTCTGTGTAATATATATGCTATTTGTATAGATTTTCTAATCTGTTGCGCATAATTTTGTAATTGTAATTCATGTTTCTGTAATACTGCTTCTGTACTTTCCAGACATTGGAGACAATAAAATTATATATAACAGTTCACGGGAACCAACTGTAACAGTGTAGAAATCTTGAATTTGATCCTGAAATTCGACATATATTCATTGTTGCCACATTTCAGTCGAAAAAGAATAACGATTGCTATAGGGTACACATGGATACGACAGCTGAAGTTGAAACTTTTTCTTTATTAAATCATAAGAGTACAGATATGCTATTACATTTGTAGTTTCATTTTTAAATTGTATAATAAAAATAACATTCACAAATACACACACATAAACATGTAAATGTACAATAACAGCACGATGTCATCCCTTTTGACAATTTCTTAACCAGTATTTTTACACATTGCTGTTGACAGTTGCTGGATGATTACTTTTTTCATATTCTACACTTGATGCTAGGCTTCCATAAAAATAATGCTGTAATATGAGTAATGGTCCAAATGGAGCTGCAAGTAAAGTCCTGAAGATTTGTGACAACACGAAAACAAAAAGTCATATGGCTTTGTACACTGTCATGATAGACAAATAAATTTGGATGTGATTTTCAGTGGCGAGTCCTGTCTTTCAGACATCATCTAATGATACCCGTTTACTATACATTACGATCAATATGATATAATTTACATATGAGTACTTGCATAAACTTTTAACGGACATATTTGAGTCCCCATTTTTACTATAAATACCATTCTAGATCGTGTGGCGTGCAAGGATAGTTGTATTTCCAGTTTTGTGTAACGAAACGTCCATGCAGAGATGTTTTTGACAGAACGTGACGGGTCACGATCACTCATACAACTCTAGAAAAGTAAATTACAATAAATTAAAACTATAGGTTAAAGTAAATACTTGGAACTTATGAAAAAAGTGGAGAATATGTTTGAGGAGAGTGAGTAAAGTCACGATATTTAACAACGTTGAAGAAAACTTCAGCTATCAAACAAAGAGATCTAATACAGAGAGAACAATGTAATAAAAACAATGAAATGTATTGTTAATGATATTGTTGACAGTTTAGGTGCTCCAGCAGATACAATGTCGGTGTGGAACCGAATCCTTCCTTCAGATGCTGTGTACACGGGACTGTGCTTCTTGAAGTAGTCCATCAACGTTAGTACATCCAGAGTATCTGAGGAAAAAAAACATATTTAATAATAAATTAACAATCCAAGATGATAAAATCTATGGCAGAGGTATTGATATTTGTTTATTGAAGCAGAATTAACGTCCATGTATTGGTAAATGGCATGGTTAGTCCTTACTCCATTAGATTTCTAAAGCTGATTGGTCCATCGTTGAATTTGGATAGTACATTTCTTTGCCATTGCAAGTTCGCTGAATTAACAGTGAACAACACATCTTATGATCAGATTTGGAGAAATAAGCGACACCATTTGCCACGGGTTTATGTCGGTCAAAAGCTATACATAGCTTGTTTTACATGTTTAAACCCTATCCGACAATAAATAAATATTGCATTGTATTGTATTGTATTGTTTAAACGAGTTAAATGTTTTTAGTTTATTTGAAAATAATGAAACTGGTTATGTTAAAAGATAATGATAAATATTCATAGATTGCATCAAATTAAATGTACATGTACAGTTTGTGTATATACAACATATGGTTATTGTTTTACACTGATTACTGAAAACATCAAAACTGTCCTGTGAGTTACAGATGAACTGAGTTGAATGGAATAGAAAGGTTGTTTGGAACATACTGAATCTCTGTCGTTTGGAAGGCATGAAGTTAAATCCATCGCCGCCATTAAGTAAAAACGTTGATACAAATATCTTGTAATCCTCATAATCCTTTAATGGGGAATAACTCGGTATGTCACACTCCACGCACCTCACTTCCACTAACGCAACACGTTCTCCCGCTGGTTTCTGTAGATTATAAACCACACGAAGGCCTGGAATGATCAAACTTATGTTTGATAGAAGCAGGGTAATATACGGACCCTGATAGAAGTTAAGTATGATTACAACGTTACTAAAATCTAAATTTACATAAAGATAAATCGGATGTGTAACATGTACTTGTGTGTTGCAAAAGGTATAATAGCATAGTTTATGTTTCTTGTCTTACCGGAATAAGACCGTTTCTTACACACATGTATTAATATAAACACGATATACGTAACTGAACAAAAACTGTATGAATGACAAAGGAAAGTTAATTACGTACCAGACATTTGCAGAAAACGACCATGTGGATCCTGACGATTAATGTCATGCACGGAATGTTCGAGCTGTTCACGAAGATTTTTTCCAGAAACTGTCAGTATGTCTACTTCACTCCCAAATGGCAATACGTACATAGTTTCACCAGCGGACACAGCCCCTTTAACAGAAATTTAAACTGACTTCAGCATTGTATATATAAACAGCTTGTGTGTGCAGGGCTTCTATAATGAATTACATGTATTTGGCCTTTACAAGAAAGTAAGACTGTAAACATATACAATTAATATGTCGCACAGTTCAGTGATACACTGATACGCTTTGCGGCCCGCGTAAAATGTGTGCTAATCATCAGCTTATTTTTATGAATAAGTGCGTAATGAATGTACGGATTTTCGTGCGATACATACTAAAATGTAGTATTTTGAATTCGCTAACAAATGATATTTAAACTGAAATGCTAAATATGCCATTTCGAAACAACAATAAGAGTTTAAACACCATGAAAGTCCTGATTTGGGTATGTAACTTGTAACAAAAACGATTGACGGTACAACCTGTATTGTATATAAAATAAATATGTTTTGTCCAAACAGCATAAAAACTCGGCATAAATGTCCTTTGGTATGCATATATTATTCCTCTTAATTTGACTGTTAAAGATGACACAATAAAAAAGAAATAAGCTTTTTCAAGAACGGGTAACCTGTGTAACCTTCGTTAAAATTTGTACTTTTTTCAGGGGAGTTTGTGTTCAAAATCGGTTGCAATAAAAGCTACTGCATATAATTCTGATATCTTTTCATTTTTGAGGTTCGCCTAGCTAGAGAACCAGTAGCCGTAGCATTTAAAATAGTTGTAAGAAATCGTATGAAAAAGCTAAATGCTATGGGCATTATACATAATGTCATAATGACAACCTATCAAAATCTCATAGGAACTGTCCACAACTACCTGCTGACAACCCCAATCCTGCAGGCACTATGCATAGCGATCGCGAGAAAACCCACACCCTGAAGGCATTATGCACAGCGCTCTGAAGAAAACCCAAATCCTGCAGGCTTTATGCTCAGTGACCTGGAGAAAACACCAGTCTAGCAGGTACTATGCACAGCGCCCTAGAGAAAATCCAAATCCTGCAGGCACTATGCTGTGACCTGGAGTCAACCCAAATATTGCAGACAGGCACCATGCACCGCGAACCGGAGACAACCCGAATCCTTTAAGAAATAGTCACAGCAGCCTGGTGACAACATAGACAATGACCTGGAGACGACCTCAATCCTACAGGCACTAAGCACATTGACCCGGAGACAATCCAAATTCATACAGGCGCTATGCACAACAACCTGGTGACAAACCAAATCCCTACAGGCACTGTATAATTATGTTCTCTCATTTTGTTGTTTCCTTCAAAATCTGCTTTAAATAAAGATCGTAATTGTTTAATAAAACATCAAGTAAAATAAAAAGTAGAACATTAAAACCTTATCCTTTCCTATTATACGATGTTTACAACATAGAGCTCTCTGTTACCTTTGTCAATAGATGCCCGTATGCCACCACCGTTCCACAAGGCTATAGCAGCAGGGACCCACTGAGATTCTGGGTGGGGAAAATTGACATGAAAGTCAACGATGGCATCAGTTATAAGGTTACCTGAAACAAAAATGAGTAAACAAATATTCTAGCCTCCAGATTTTGTTCTGTTTTTGTTGTTGTCCTGTTTTATTTATCCCTAAATGAGGAGGGCTATTATTGAATACTTTAAAGCTAAGATATTGTTCAAAGTGACCAGAAAGAGTACGGTCAAGAAAAGTTCTTAAACAGGAAATATATTTAGAAAATTAAAGGAAAATTAGTTATGCTCTAACCATTTCTTTCATAAGTACATGAAAACACAAATATATCATATAAAAGTGACGGAAAATCATTTTATGACCCGCGGGTCAAAAAAGACTTTGTCTTTTTCAACTATGTTCAATAGGAACGAAACTGTTGTATATATTTATATTATTTAGCTCTAACTTTCGAAATGCTTATTTTTTAATGATACTAAACCATTGTTGAATGTATTACACTAAATTGCGATTGTTATATTGAAGGAAGGGTATTATCACTTTAAGGCAAATAGTAAATATATAAGTTTGTCTCTCCAAGAAAATGTTTACAAGTGTGTACCTATGTTGAAAATGTTCTTCGGCCGTCATCTCTCCTATTATGTCATATCTATTTGTATTGTATATATTTTATGTTCATGTAAATGTTCATGGGCTGAACGAGTTAATCCATGTCTTTCATGTATTAAAGTAAATTTAATCGTCTGCTTCACGTATTGTGTCATTTGGACTGTGATCTGGATCAACAAATAAGATTAATTATATTACAAGTTTTCTGCATTAGAAATGTTCCATAATTGCAAAAGAATTGAAACTTACTACCTAGCATTCTTCTTTCCATGTAGTGGAACTCATGAAACTTAGAACATTACGTAAAGAATGTTTACATAGGCTTTTTATCAGTATACAGCGTCCGTATTTTCTTGAAAAATTTGTCATAAAATTTGTTGTTACACTGAAAAGATTATTGTCTTGATTCGTTACGGCGAGTTGGTGATTTGTTTCAGCCCTTATAAATTGTTACTGATATAAGTTTTATATTTTGCATATTGATACATTTGTAGTATGAAACAATTGTTGACTTCTCAAACATTGAATATAATGTGATAGAATGCAGGCCATAAGTATCAGAGCCCAATTTAGTGTACGTATGAATAAGAGACATTGCACCTTTCACTCTAAGCCATATGACATTAATTCCATTACTTTTCAAATGTTGACATTAAATTAAAAAATAGTGGAAAGGCCGGAATGAATGTATTACTATTAGATTCAATGAGTTTGCTTCAGTATCTTGTGATGAGTATTATATAAATGCATTAAAACACTATTATGAAGGGACCAAGGTAATAGCATTAAGGGGCTGATGACCGTCTTAGAAAAATTGCGATTAGGGGCTCATAAATGTCCTAGGGCTAACGTCCGTTTACCAATACCATTTTCAACACAAAATACCAGTATTGACCTCGGCTGTTGTCTTGGAAACGTTTCAATTGTAGATTATAGGTGCACAAAATGCATGCTGGACAATAATATAAAACATTTTACTAGTTCGATGCTAGTACTCATGTACTTACCAAGGTTACACTCTTGTAGCCGACAACTTTTTTTGTCGCCATCTAGAAGAACTTTAGAATATCCAACAATTTCATTTCCAAGTTCATCAATTTGTACTTTCCACTCATTTATAACCTGGAGCATTCCTGCATCTGCAACACAAAGTAATTTATAGCGTGTATTCCTGAACTATTTGTCATAAGGCGCTTCAAGGCGCTGCCACACCCTAATCCCATATTTTAGATACATTAGTCATGTCCCTACGTGCGTAAATATGTTATACTGAAACTGAAAGCCACAAAAGTTCGAGTCTCACACCTCACTAGAGTTCGAGCTAAATATAATTTATCTATATATATTATTATTATATTATTAGAGCTAAATATAATTTATCTATATATATTATTTTTTTTACTATCATTTTTACATTATTATCAAGCAATTGCTACACAATAATGTTAGTTTTGTGTACGTGTGATAGCAATTAAAAAGCTAGGGGCACATAATTTTGTAACATTGACCTAATCCTGCTTGTGGGCAAAGAGAAAATAACTCCTGAAAGACTTGATTCTATATTGCTCTGTGTATGATTTATTTGTATCATAGCGGCTTTTGAATATCCCTTATCAAGCCGAAATTTGAAACATATTACATGTTTTACAATGACCAATAAATAAACAACAGGTCTAGAGAATCCTCGCCGGTGCCTAACTTGTTTCTTATGACATGTTCCTGGCAAAGATAAATAAGACATCTAACTTTGAAATAGTTGTTGTTGAAGAGTAGTCTTAAATTCTTCCTTGAAGCAGAGCATGTTACAGGGTATATGTCGTAAACCACGGGTATCAGTAACATATATAACCGAGGATCAATACATGCAACCTGTAAATATAACTTCTGACTCTTAAGTTACAATATGTTCTAGTAGCGCTGTTTTATTATGGTCCCATACGAGCGTACATGGTAGTTTGTTACAATGTCTGTATAGATGTGCAATCAAATACAAATAATGTAACGACTATCTTTGAATATGACTCAATAATCGCGACAGAGGTCAATGACGAGAGAGGACAATGAGGTGACAAAGGTAAGTCAATGAAGCGACAGATGTAGATATGAATGAAACGACAGGGGTCAATGAATCGACAGAGCTGACTGAGCTGAACGTTAACGACTATTTCATGTTAACATGATAAGTAAACCTAATGAAAGTCATCATAAGCAAGACAGGATAGCAGCATACCTTCTTGAACACTGGAGTCCAGTAGGACAGGATTTCCCGAATAAGCCGTAACCACGCCCTCCGAGTCAAATGTAAGGTTAAGGTAGCCAAGATATTTTCCAAACGTGAAATCTTGGACGACTAGTCCTTTTCTGCCTCCACTTTGATCAACAACCACAGGATATGGTCCTTGTTTCTCGTCATTCGATGGCGCGTCACCTGCAAGAGTAAACATTAGCTGATCTGTGATAACATCAGAAATTAATAATATGTAAAAATATGCTATCATTCACATCGTCATGCTATCTTTCGGCAGTGAATTTTTACACAAACATCATTACTTTTTTGATTCACCGGAATTATGTAAAACGGACGCTTTAATTTAAAATGGAAGCATCTAGCCGTGTTTTAGCTATGGAGGTTATTCCTCCAGCTAAAAGTAAATGTAGTGTTTGCGACTTCTAGGTTTTGGACTTTGACTTTCGTTTGCTGATTTCGAACACTAGTACCTACCATTATATAAGAAAGTGTCGGTGTGTCCACCTATTACTAGATCTATTCCGTCAATTTCCGCCACTAGTTTGTCCATACTAATGCCAGCATGTCCTAGAGCTATAATCTTGTTGACCCCCTTCGCCTCTAATTCAAGCACCTCATCTCGGACTGCCCGGACTATGTCGGTAAATTTCACATTTGGTCCTGGAAGATTTGCTAAGTTAGTATCGTCTGAATCAATACAATGTTTTACAAAAAACGTATTTTTGATATGCGCCACACTGGACGGGAACTCTGAATTAATTACTACTGCTTTACTGTATTTTGATATTAACGAGTAAAGAAACGTTGTTGTTATGAAACATACGTCAAACAGCACCACAAAATACCCACATTAGTAATATTGATACCTGCCATTAGAAATTAATCCGATTTGAGACAAGCTTTTTGCAGATCCTAGTAAACACACGCAGAATTCGGTTTAGGGGCAAATGCTTGTTCAGTATTACACCCAAGTAATGACAAATCTGTCACACATATTTACTCTCTCTCTCTCATGTTTTTATGCACTTTTCAGTAAATTTGATAAGAGACAGCCCGGACAATGAACCGTTTGAGAACCCCTTTATGCTAACTCCTACATTGTTTTGTGCAGGATTTTAACAAAATAATGTTTCTTTTATTCATTAGGTAAATTACTAAATACTGTGATCTATCAGCACGGGTCTTAAAATGAAATGAGGAACGCTAATAAGTTTAAATATAATGATTGTTTCAATCAAAAATACACCTGGACTTGATATTTCTGAAGTTTCAGGCGTTGTGTATCCGATCACAGCAATCTGTTCTCCTTCAACGTTGGTAATCCATGTCTTTTGAAATTTTCCGCGCATGCGTGGTTCATTTGTTGCATCTGTATTTGCGCTTAAAACTGGGAAGCTGACGCTGTCAAGGAATGGCACCAACCCTTCGACACCAGTATCAAACTCATGGTTCCCGAGACACTGTAAAAATTAAGCGCATTTAGATTTTTGATGTTTATAAAAAGATACAAAGCACAGGCATATTCATGATTATAAGTTATAGTTGATTTTTAAGATCTTACACTGTATTAAGACGTAGGCTAATATGCAATTTTCGAATACAATTTCATATGTCACATGTAGTGTAATTTTAATCTCTAGTTCATACATCCACACGTGCATTTTGACATTTGACTCTGAAATGTGACATTGACTTCTCCTTGGTGTGTCTTTCACATATAAGTGATTTTATTCTCGTATGTACACGTTTTATTGTCGTACGTACGCGAATATTTCTTGTATATAAGCTTTCATTTCTCGTATGTACGCGTTTTTTTCTCGCACGTACGCGTTTAATTTATGTACGTACGCCTTTTATTCTCGTACGTACGCGTTTAATTCTTATACGTACGCGATTAATTCTCGTACATATGCGTTTTTATTCTCGTACGTTCGCGTTTATTTCTCGTACAAACGCGTTTTATTCTCGTACATACGCGTTTTATTCTCGTACGTACGCGTTAATTTCTCGTTCATACGCGTTTTATTCTCGTACTTTCACGTTTAATTCTCGTACGTACGTGTTTACTTACTCTTTTTTGGTTTTTTATTTGACCTTTCTCGGCTTTCGTATAATATGATGTACTTAATGAAATAGAGATTGAATTCATGTGCAAACAATTCAGTCAATATACGTTTCTGTACTAAGACCACCCTTCGATATTATTAGGTTATTTAACATTGTACTGTACAATACGGAGATATATTTTGGACGAGTACCCAGCTGAGAAAACCATATTCTCAGCTGGGTACAAGTCCAAATATATCTTCGTTTCGTATAGTACAATGTTAAATAACCTTTTTATTCTATATCTATTTTATTTTACTATAAATTAAAAATGATTCACTGAATATTGTATAATTTTCTGCCTTTTCTGTATTTTCCCAGCTTGGTACGAGTCCAAATATATATTATGCAAAACAAGCAAACGACAAATAATCCTGATTTAAGACGCTTAAACAAACTCTGTACATAAAGCGCCTACTTCACCCGATTTTCACTCGGATCATTTTCACGCGTTTCGGGCTTTATCGTATGTTTAACATGGGACTGTTGAACCGTCCAAATATGGAAAAAATACAAGATTTTTTGTATGCACTTGCGCCCAATATGGTAATATATTGTACGGTCACGTGTTGCAAATTAACGTTCACGATTGGATAAATAAAATAGATATAGAATAAATATGAGTATGTTAAGCATCTTATCTATGGAACATTATTCAATATCAAGAATAAACTCATGTATACGCAAAAGTTATTGCGGTCCCGCTACATACGTGGTGAGTAAAAGATGCATGGAGACTTAAGCACTATATCGAATATATGCGTCTCTCTTCGTTGAAAAATCGAGGTACACCTGACATGAAAACTGTAACTAGACACAGTCTATTTTTCTAGAAATGCAAGAGTTGTCGTTCTTTATATGTATTTATATAAGGTTACTAGAAAATGCAAGAGTTGTCGTTCTTTATATCGATTTATATATTGTTATTTTTCCAGCACTTTATGGAGACGATCGTCGTAGCGCAACTGGTTTAGGCGTCTGAGCTGTAATTTTACGAGTGGAGTTCAAATCCAATCCGAAATTATTACTTTTTACTTTTTTTCTTCTGTTTTACCTAATATTTTCAGCTTTTAAACCATTTTAAAATGTTTTACGGCAAATAATCATAAAAATCTTCATACATGTGAAACTGAGAAGGATAATGGCTGCTTTTAGATCTGGTTATTTGAAAATCTGGACAGTAAACGTTCATCATCTTTTTCCATTATACTAAGAATGTTATAAAGACAAAATTTATCAGAATGGAATGGATGTCCCATTAATAGTATTTGCATTTTCTTTGAGTTTAAACCCCTTTTACCGTTTTTATCATTTTTTAACTTTGTTAACATATCTGCATCACTATCATTTGGGCAGGCTCTAAAGTGATTTTACAGTGTATAATGAATATTTTGTTACCAAATTGTGTTAAATAGTTATATAGTGGTTACTGAATATTGACAAATTATTCTTTCCGGTATACCGATCAGTTAGTTATTTACAAGATGAGGCTAGGGGTATAAAATTCCATACGTCTTTTTAATTAGACGGTAAACTTCTTTCAGAATTTCAATATGAATCATTGGACGGATGTAGTTAATGAAAATAACAATTTAAAAATTGACCGTTATAGGTCATAAACTTTTTCAGCATATAAACTTGATATCAGATCTACTCCGGATAGTATTTGCTTAAGGTTCAAGTTCAGCTTGGTCTCATTGAATTCTTTGTTTCCATGCCCACCAATTTCCAAAATATTGACATGTCAGTTTTGTTTGTAGGCCCACTTTGTATCACGCTTTATCTTGTTATTGTAAAATTTAACACAGTTTTGCAGAGCAAAATATTTTAGCACTTACCGCCGTGTTGGATTGTTGATATACATTTTTGTATACGTTTTGTGTCCTATTTTTTCAGTATATCACAAGATTTGATCATTGATGATTGTAATACAATATAATTCATTATAATTATATTAAAAGCACGTACATTCACTTTAAAAAGCAATTTTTCGAAATCGATTTCGTTGAGCAAATACAACGCGGTCATTGGGCTTGGGAAACAAAATGTAACTTTTACAATACGAAAAATAAATTTGTTTGAAAATCAGATAAGTACGGCAAGCCAATTTACTACTTGTGTTCAGTCAAGAAAGTGGCAGCTCTCTGTCTTAAAATAGGGGAGACATCATTCTATTTCAGAGCTCTCTCTTTAATTATGGGATTTCTTTCTTTTAATAGAGAGATGTCTTAAGTTTTGAAAGATATCTCCTAACACTAAAGAGATATATAATAATTATCATTACAGAGATATATCTCCTACCTCACAAAGATATCTCTGAAAAATATATATCATGTTACAAAAAAGTAGATCCCTCTTAATAATTTGAAACCATTTGACCGTTGAACTTCATTGATCTTGGTTTGTACACATAGCCTCTGTTGGGCCCTTTGAATTTATCAACATTGTTGTGTCATGTCGGCACTATTTCTCAGCAACAGCTGGTTGAACTGTATGAAGCTTCATGGAAAACTCCTCTACCAAGAGAAGGTGAGCATATTATCCAGGTTTTATTGTTTGATTCTTTTGGGAGAAAGGTTATGGTCATTCTTTTCTGGTCCGCACTTGTCCAAAACAAAGGTATTGGGATCATTTATTCTGTTTTAGCTGCTTTGAAAGATATCTCTCGCAAATAAGTTTGAAAGATATCTCTTGTGTTTTAAGAGATCTCTGTTTTCTATGCATTCGAAAAAAGATTGAAACGTAAAATATCTCTTCGAAATAAGAGATAAATCTCTTTTTGGAATAAATATTAAGATGGCTT
>JAFMSR010003528.1:0-13606 GCA_022818135.1 Saxidomus purpurata | reverse complement strand
AATCCGCAACTCAATGAACATGGTAGATTTATTTTCTCACCGTTTTAATCGCATTTTCATCGCAGGAACAAGAGTGATTCTTTCTCGTTACATTATTCTATTTTATTCGGTTTATTGCACAGTAATACTTACTTAAGCCGAAGCACTCTCTATCCGCTACACAAAACAATTCAAACATAATTCCCTGTTAAAATCTGCATTGAATAAAAAAAAAGAAACAAACACTTCGAATCAATATTATACAAGAAACAACAGTGTAATCAAATAGCTGTTTCAAATCAATTCTTTAAAACTGTAAACTTCAATTTTACCTATTCAAATTTCAATGTAAATGTTTAGATTGACTTTGGAATTGAAGATACCACCGTTAATAGTGCTTGCCTTGACCGTATAGTAAAAACTCGGCATATCATTTACGCAAGTGTAAAAACAGGATGGGGATGAAAAAATGAAATCAACTTTTTCCCGAATTTTACTTCAAAACTGCTATAGATGGATAGAAAATGACCTAACTAAAAAAATGAATACCAACGACGCTATGTTTATTTCAAAAATAAAAATTTTACAGTCATTTTTCGATTTTTATGTGATGTGCTGGCTGTTTATAATTTACGTAAAATGAGAGTAAGCGGTCAAGGGTAAGGTTTTCTACCACCGGTAAATGAGCGGAAATATGTATCTCATAGGTGAGAAAGAGTTAAGTTATTTAAATAGGTGTGATGGTTTGGAAGCCTTGTTTAAAATTTAATACATTCAGTAGTTAATGAGATACGGATTTCGGTAGCGCGTCTATGCTTGATGACGTGGCCGCTATTTATATCTATCTGCTTACTCGGTATTTTCCGGCTAAGTAATTCCGGAGAATGCCGGAAAGTATGATCATCGTAATGAAAAATGTAACGCATATAATGCTGTATGCACCGTGTATATAGTAGAATGGACCGAACATAATAAAAAAGAAAATGTCGTTTCCGCCATGTATATTGCCAAATGCATTGCGTAGAATGTTTTTTATGAACAAATAAATAATAATTCACCACGTATAGAATTAATCGCAAGTACTTCATATATTTAAACATCTATCACACCTATTGAACAACATACAACGTATAAAGGGAAAACTACTGCGTATAATCAAAATACCACCACATGTATCGAAACATTGACTGCATATAATGTCATTTGTACTGCATATAATGTCATTTGTACTGCACATAATGTTGTATGTATTGCACATGACGTTGTTTGCACACCATATAATGGTTATTCTACTGTATATACACATTTTGCACTGCATATGATTAAATAACCACCACATATAACGGAAAAGGCACTGCATATCATGAAAAATGTACCATGTCAAATTAAATATGTACCTCATATACATGCAAACGTACTGCGTAAAATACAATACAACATGATAAGACAGTAAAGGCGTTCCATAGCTACTCATGCAGTAAAGTTCTGTAAATGTTGTAACAGTTAGTGGAAGCAACGTCACTGAAAGTATAAATGGGTTAAGTATAATCTCGAACCTGTTGTCATATTCCAGAAATTCATACAGAAAATTGTCATTTTTTATAAATTTGGACAATGCCATAGTTGTTCAAAGGGGTGCCGACTACTAGACGAATAGAGAAAATGGCAGTCAATGGTCGATTTTGTAATAAACCAGTTCTTTTAAAGGCAAACTTCCTTTTCGTCAGCCGTATAAAAGTTCAACGAACATTTTCGTTATATTTTTGCTGGCTGCATCCGTAACTGCATATGTTTATTATACATGTTATAAAAAGAATATGCCAAACTTTGAATAATATATGTTTACAGACGTAAAGCTCAGTACAACGGAGAGATGGTGATGGTCTACTCGAATGTTCCCTGACGACACGTGGATGAGACGGAGAGATGGTGATGGTCTACTCGAATGTTCCCTGACGACACGTGGGTGAGACGGAGAGATGGTGGTGGTCTACTCGAATGTTCCCTGACGACACGTGGATGTGACGGAGAGATGGTGATAGTATATTCGAATGTTCCCTGACGACACGTGGATGTGACGGAGAGACGGTGATGGTGTACTCGAATGTTCCCTGACGACACGTAGATGTGCAAGCTAAGCTGACTGGTGGTGTGGACAGATTCAATTTCCGTCGGTGAGTTAGTTTAAAGTTAGTTGTTTACATTGACTGTACTTGATGATAAATTGATAAATAAAGCTGATCCACTTGCTGCCGGCAGAATCGTTAGGACATTTAACATCGGTTTTATTAACTGATTCTGTTGCACACTCGTCGCAAATACGGATGTACCTAACCAGTATACGTCAGTAAACAATTACTTTCATATACAATGTATTAATTTGTTTGCTAGGGTCTGTAGAATATGAAACTGAAATTCGTTTTCCCCAAAAGCGGTTGGAGGCGCTAGACACCCACTCTGGCGTCCAAGGTGCTCGCCATAATATGATAATTAGGGAAAATGCTGAATAGTACACATTTTGTGGTATTACTACACTATTTTTATTATTATCACAAGCCTGTTTTACTTTTACTTCTACTTAAATGTCTTTAAAATTAATTACATTACACTATATTAGGACGTTAAGGCCATGATCAAATTTGAGGTCAAAGGTCGAACTTTGTGAAAATTCGACATCTGACATGGTGTTTTTCCTCGTTACATTTCGAATAAATAAAACACAACTATTATAAATACCAAAATGAATAACAAGGTATTTTCCTCTAATATGCTGTACTGTTGAGCTAAGATAACATGTTGTTGCCATGGAGATATTCAAGAGTGCGCTGAAATTATATGTTTCTTATAAACCATGTTACTATGTCAGGAGTGTGCGCTGGAGCACCGTTGTGTAACAGTCGAACATGTATGTAGCTTGTGACTGGGAGACGTTTCTCATAGTACGTTTTACATGTTATCAATACTGCATTCCAGACACGCGTTTGTTACTTTTTACAGGCACCTGTACTGCTGTGATTTCCGCCGAATACTTCATTAATGCAAGGGCTAAACAATGAAACATTTATTGTCATTAATTTCCTGCTCTACTCTTGGGAATTATGCATCCAAGATGGCGTACAATCTCTCCGAGGGGCCTTCCCAGAATCCCTTTCGACTTGTCTATACTATACTAATGGGGGTCGGTTCCCGGCCTACTCACACCGTTACACTACTGTATCGCTCATCTAGGGCCCAGCGTCTACACTCCTTCCCACTTTAAAAGGACATGGGTCCATATGAGTGTGTAGGGCCCATCGGGAACCCCTTGGAACGGATTGGCCTCTCATCCGGGGGTGTGTCATTTTCTGGGCCGGATTTTCTTGTCAGCTCAGCAACTGTTGGGTTTCTATCCAACACTGTCGACAATTGGTTCTTGTTGCAATAGTGTCTTGGTTTTCCTAAGCTGCTGCTCAGTGGTCGCCTGAAACCAACTGCCACTCATGTAATGAGGCTGGCTTGCCGCTTGAGCTGTCTACCACTCAGTTTTTGGGCAGACTCGCTATTGGGAGCCATCTGCCACTCAGGGTTTGGGACAGGGCTCGCCGTCATGAGTCATCCGCCGCTCGTGATCCGGGCAGGGCTCGATGCCTTGATTCCCGGTGGCTCGGTTTTCAGCTTTTGATTTTCTATTGTTGATGCTTGATCTGCTGGTGGCGTGGCCCTGACTCACCTCCCAGTAGTTATGATGTTAGCCTTGACAAGACGGAGGGTTATGACCGACGAGTCCACTTTCCTGGTAGCCACTTCACAGTCCTCACCGTTGTCTCCAGCTGTCTGCCGCTGTCTGTGCTGCCTATCTGCTGATTGACCATGGCCCCCTGCCGGGTAATCACACAGTAACCGAGCTAACTTCTTGTAGTTTAAGGATGTTTATGCCTAGATGTATGATCTGCTTGCGAATTATGTCGCATATAGTAGAAATTCAATTTAAGGACTGTTCTGAACAATTATTTCTGACAAAAACTTACTAAAAACATATTGTACTTTAAGGATGTTTAGGCCAATCATTTTTAATTAAAACATACTTATTAACTAGTAATAGCTTTTGTGTACATGAGCCTTAATTGACCTTTCGTTACATATCATAGAAAAGTATTCATCTTCATCTTTGACAAGCAATACTGTTTCAATTTGTTAAAATTTCGTTTTGCATTTTTGTACAAGTGTGATAAGATCTGAAACTAGCAAGCTTTCAGGGTTAGGCACAAGTCGAGTGCCTTAGAGAAAGGTAGCTAGTGGTTAGCATCAATAAACTGTGTGCACAAAACATATTTGATGGTATTTAGGTCAGTCCTTATACCCAAGTTTTGTCTTTTGACTTTTTTGGGTTTAAATGGAAGTGTATTTGTAGGTTTGTAATCTCAATCCTTGCTTTTGCTGTTTTTTTTACCGTCTTCCCCTGAATACCCCCTGTGAATGTGCTTTATGGTAAGTCTGTCTTCAAGTTGGCTATGCCAAAGCAGACTTCCTAGGTTAGGCACACATTTAGTTTCTTGGTAGCTGCTATTAAACTGAGATACTCCAAGCAGACATTCCAGTATAGTGATGGTCCAGTATGTAAAAGAGAAAGCAAGTGGTTGAGATTATATATAATAGACATATGCCGACATAATTTCGTAGTTTCAGTAACAAAAGCATAAATGCCATTTGAATACTCATGTAAGGACACTTTAGGCCAATCATTTTTGACAAAAACTTCTCAAGGTGTAGAAAGTTAATTTTTAAGACTGTTCATGTCACCCATTTTTTGACAAAAAACATCTGATGGGCTTATAGATTCATTTTAAGGAATATTTAGACTGCTCATTTTTGGCAAAACATCTAAATGTTAGCTAGTAGTTTTATTTGAAGGACTGACCAGACCATTCATTTTTGCAAAAGACTTATAATGTATAAGGTTAATTGTATGGACTGTTCAGAAATTATTGTTTTCGAGAAAATTGACTCAAATAGTATTAATTCCATTTCAAGGACTGTACTGAACACTTATTTTTGACAAAAACTTATAAGGCAAGTACTATTTGACAAAACGTCTTGTATTTTAAGGATGTTTAGGCCAATCATTTTTATCAAATACATACTGGTTAACTAGTAATAGCTTTTGTGTGCATGAGCCTTAATTGGCCTTTCGTTATCTATCATAGAAAAAAGTAATCATCTTCATCTTTGACAAGCAACACTGTTTCAATTTGTAAAGATTTCGTTTTGCATTTTTGTACAAGTGTGATAAGATCTGAAACTAGCAAGCTTTCAGGGTTAGGCACAGGTCGAGTGCCTTAGAGAAAGGTAGCTAGTGGTTAGCATCATATAAACTGTGTGCACAAAACATAGTTGATGGTATTTAGGTCAGTCCTTATACCCAAGTTTTGTCTTTTGACTTTTTTGAGTTTAAATGGAAGTGTGTTTGTAATCTCAATCCTTGCTTTTGCTGTTTTTTTACTGTCTTCCCCTGAATACTCCCTCTGAATGTGCTTTATGGTAAGTCTGTCTTCAAGTTGGCTATGCCAAAGCAGACTTCCTAGGTTAGGCACACATTTAGTTTCTTGGTAGCTGCTATTAAACTGAGATACTCCAAGCAGACATTCCAGTATAGTGATGGTCCAGTATGTAAAAGAGAAAGCAAGTGGTTGAGATTATATATAATAGACATATGCCGACATAATTTCGTAGTTTCAGTAACAAAAGCATAAATGCCATTTGAATACTCATGTAAGGACACTTTAGGCCAATCATTTTTGACAAAAACTTCTCAAGGTGTAGAAAGTTAATTTTTAAGACTGTTCATGTCACCCATTTTTTGACAAAAAACATCTGATGGGCTTATAGATTCATTTTAAGGAATATTTAGACTGCTCATTTTTGGCAAAACATCTAAATGTTAGCTAGTAGTTTTATTTGAAGGACTGACCAGACCATTCATTTTTGCAAAAGACTTATAATGTATAAGGTTAATTGTATGGACTGTTCAGAAATTATTGTTTTCGAGAAAATTGACTCAAATAGTATTAATTCCATTTCAAGGACTGTACTGAACACTTATTTTTGACAAAAACTTATAAGGCAAGTACTATTTGACAAAACGTCTTGTATTTTAAGGATGTTTAGGCCAATCATTTTTATCAAATACATACTGGTTAACTAGTAATAGCTTTTGTGTGCATGAGCCTTAATTGGCCTTTCGTTATCTATCATAGAAAACAGTAATCATCTTCATCTTTGACAAGCAACACTGTTTCAATTTGTAAAGATTTCGTTTTGCATTTTTGTACAAGTGTGATAAGATCTGAAACTAGCAAGCTTTCAGGGTTAGGCACAAGTCGAGTGCCTTAGAGAAAGGTAGCTAGTGGTTAGCATCATATAAACTGTGTGCACAAAACATAGTTGATGGTATTTAGGTCAGTCCTTATACCCAAGTTTTGCCTTTTGACTTTTTTGGGTTTAAATGGAAGTGTGTTTGTAATCTCAATCCTTGCTTTTGTTGTTTTTTTACTGTCTTCCCCTGAATACTCCCTCTGAATGTGCTTTATGGTAAGTTTGTCTTCAAGTTGGCTATGCCAAAGCAGACTTCCTAGGTTAGGCACAAATTTAGTTTCTTGGTAGCTGGTATTAAACTGAGATACACCAAGCAGACTTTCAAGTATAGTGATGGTCCAGTATGTAAAAGAGAAAGCAAGTGGTTGAGATTATATATAATAGACATATGCCGACATAATTTCGTAGTTTCAGTAACAAAAGCATAAAATTTGCCATTTGAATACTCATGTAAGGACACTTTAGACCAATCATTTTTGACAAAAACTTCTCAAGGTGTAGAAAGTTAATTTTAAAGACTGTTCACTCACCCATTTTTGACAAAAAACATCTGATGGGCTTATAGATTCATTTTAAGGAATATTCAGGCTGCTCATTTTTGACAAAAACATCTAAATGTTAGCTAGCAGGATTATTTGAAGGACTGACCAGAACATTCATTTTTGATAAAGACTTATAATGTATTAGGTTAATTGTATGGACTGTTCAGAAATTATTGTTTTCGAGAAAATTGACTCAAAGAGTAGTAATTCAATTTCAAGGACTGTTCTGAACAATTATTTTTGACCAAAACTTATAAGGCAAGTACTATTTGACAAAACGTCTTGTATTTTAAGGATGTTTAGGCCAATCATTTTTATCAAATACATACTGATTAACTAGTAATAGCTTTTGTGTGCATGAGCCTTAATTGGCCATTCGTTATTTATCATAGAAAAGTAATCATCTTCATCTTTTACAAGCAACACTGTTTCAATTTGTAAAGATTTCGTTTTGCATTTTTGTACAAGTGTGATAAGATCTGAAACTAGCAAGCTTTCAGGGTTAGGCACAAGTCGAGTGCCTTAGAGAAAGGTAGCTAGTGGTTAGCATCATATAAACTGTGTGCACAAAACATATTATATGGTATTTAGGTCAGTCCTTATACCCAAGTTTTGTCTTTTGACTTTTTTGGGTTTAAATGGAAGTGTATTTGTAGGTTTGTAATCTCAATCCTTGCTTTTGTTGTTTATTTACTGTCTTCCCCTGAATACTCCCTCTGAATGTGCTTTATGGTAAGTCTGTCTTCAAGTTGGCTATGCCAAAGCAGACTTCCTAGGTTAGGCACAAATTTAGTTTCTTGGTAGCTGGTATTAAACTGAGATACACCAAGCAGACTTTCAAATATAGTGATGGTCCAGTATGTAAAAGAGAAAGCAAGTGGTCGAGATTATATATAATAGACATATGCCGACATAATTTCGTAGTTTCAGTAATAAAAAGCATAAATGTCATTTGAATACTCATGTAAGGGCACTTTAGGCCAATCATTTTTGACAAAAACTCCTCAAGGTGTAGAAAGTTAATTTTTAAGACTGTTCATTCACCCATTTTTGACAAAAAACATCTGATTGGCTTAAAGATTCATTTTAAGGAATATTCAGGCTGCTCATTTTTTGACAAAAACATCTAAATGTTAGCTAGTAGGTTTATTTGAAGGACTGACCAGACCATTCATTTTATGATAAAGACTTATAATGTATTAGGTTAATTGTATGGACAGTTCAGAAATTATTGTTTTTGAGAAAATTGACCCAAAGAGTAGTAATTCAATTTCAAGGACTGTTCTGAACAATTATTTTTGACCAAAACTTATAAGGCAAGTACTATTTGACAAAACGTCTTGTATTTTAAGGATGTTTAGGCAATCATTTTTATCAAAAACATACTGATTACCTAGTAATAGCTTTTGTGTGCATGAGCCTTAATTGGCATTTCGTTATTTATCATGATAGAAAAGTAATCATCTTCATCTTTGACAAGCAACACTGTTTCAATTTGTAAAGATTTCGTTTTGTTTTTTTGTACAAGTGTGATAAGATCTGAAACTAGCAAGTTTTCAGGGTTAGGCACAAGTCGAGTGCCTTAGAGAAAGGTAGCTAGTGGTTAGCATCATATAAACTGTGTGCACAAAACATATTTGATTGTATTTAGGTCAGTCCTTACACCCAAGTTTTGTCTTTTGACTTTTTTGGGTTGAAATGGAAGTGTGTTTGTAGGTTTGTAATCTCAATCCTTGCTTTTGCTGTTTTTTTACTGTCTTCCCCTGAATACTCCCTCTGAATGTGCTTTATGGTAAGTCTGTCTTCAAGTTGGCTATGCCAAAGCAGACTTCCTAGGTTAGGCACAAATTTAGTTTCTTGGTAGCTGGTATTAAACTGAGATACACAAAGCAGACTTTCAAGTATAGTGATGGTCCAGTATGTGAAAGAGAAAGCAAGTGGTTGAGATTATATATTATAGACATATGCCGACATAATTTCGTAGTTTCAGTAACAAAAGCATAAAATTTGCCATTTGAATACTCATGTAAGGACACTTTAGGCCAATCGTTTTTGACAAAAACTTCTCAAGGTGTAGAAAGTTAATTCTAAAGACTGTTCACTCACCCATTTTTGACAAAAAACATCTGATTGGCTTATAGATTCATTTTAAGGAATATTCAGGCTGCTCATTTTTGACAAAAACATCTAAATGTTAGCTAGTAGGTTTATTTGAAGGACTGACCAGACCATTCATTTTTGATAAAGACTTATAATGTATTAGGTTAATTGTATGGACAGTTCAGAAATTATTGTTTTTGAGAAAATTGACTTAAAGAGTAGTAATTCAATTTCAAGGACTGTTCTGAACAATTATTTTTGACCAAAACTTATAAGGCAAGTACTATTTGACAAAACGTCTTGTATTTTAAGGATGTTTAGGCCAATCATTTTTATCAAATACATACTGATTAACTAGTAATAGCTTTTGTGTGCATGAGCCTTAATTGGCCTTTCGTTATTTATCATAGGAAAGTTATCATCTTCATCTTTGACAAGCAAAACTGTTTCAATTTGTAAAGATTTCGTTTTGTTTTTTGTACAAGTGTGATAAGATCTGAAACTAGCAAGTTTTCAGGGTTAGGCACAAGTCGAGTGCCTTAGAGAAAGGTAGCTAGTGGTTAGCATCATATAAACTGTGTGCACAAAACATATTTGATTGTATTTAGGTCAGTCCTTATACCCAAGTTTTGTCTTTTGACTTTTTTGGGTTTAAATGGAAGTGTATTTGCTGGTTTGTAATCTCAATCCTTGCTTTTGCTGTTTTTTTTACTGTCTTCCCCTGAATACTCCCTCTGAATGTGCTTTATGGTAAGTCTGTCTTCAAGTTGGCTATGCCAAAGCAGACTTCCTAGGTTAGGCACAAATTTAGTTTCTTGGTAGCTGGTATTAAACTGAGATACACCAAGCAGACTTTCCAGTATAGTGATGGTCCAGTATGTAAAAGAGAAAGCAAGTGGTTGAGACTATATATAATATCCATATGCCGACATAATTTCGTTGTTTCAGTAATAAAAAGCATAAATGCCATTTAAATACTCATGTAAGGACATTTAAGACCAATCATTTTTGACAAATACTTCTCATATGGCTGTAGGGTCATTTAGAGGACTGTTCAGGTCTATCATTTTTGACAAAAACTTGTCAAGAACTAGAAGGTTCATTTTAAAGACTGTTCAGGTCATTCATTTTTTACAAAAAACATCTGATAGGTTTATAAATTCATTTTAAGGAATATTCAGGCTATTCATTTTTGACAAAAGCAAATAAATGTCAGCTTGTAGGTCAATTGGGACTGAGAAGACCATTCAGTTTTTACAAAGACTTCTCATAATATATAAGGTTAATTTTCACATCTTGAAAGTCTCAAAAGCAGACAATAACAGGTCGAGATGCCTCGCATGGGCATTCCGGGTCCGTGTGCTCGATGAGGACAAATATTGTTTGGGTCAACATCTAGCTTTTCCTTTAGTAATGTGTGCACTTATGATACACAATTTTCAGTCAAAACAATTATGGAATGCCTCTGAAAACGACGTTGTTGCGCGTACTCCTAGCCTCAGTGTCAATGCTACGATACGCAAGTGTCTTATTTCATTTATTTGTAGCTGTATTGGCTGATTGCAAAGACTGATTTTTTTCACTCATTTCATGATATTTTGCGTCAAGTTTATTGGATAACGAAAGCATTCTGAACAAAGGCACCGGTTCATTATGTGTTGGGAGCATTTCAAATTTACCCTTAGATAAATTTCCAAATTTGTACTATAGTTTTCCAAAAGTATCACCAGTTGAAAGCCTTTGCCTCCTTTTCCCGTGGCTTTCCATTTGCAAAACAATCATTGTTCATGTCACCACCACCGACACCATTAAACACGAGGCTACAGCTTTTCCATTTACTCCCGTTGTTTTTTATACAGTATAGTTAAATTGGTTTTTATAATTGTTGACGAGTTTTATATATGAAATGAGAAAAGCATCTTGTCAGAAGTCAACATTTTGCAAAAATTGACCTTTGACCTTGATCTCAACATTTTAAAATTAACTTATATAATTTTAAAAAGACTGATGAGAAATGAAAGTTAAAGTGGATTTGGTGAAAAGGGGTGCATTTTAACTTGAGTAATTAGAAAAAAAATGTAATAAATATTTCTTTTCTTTCATATTCTGCAGACCCTAAGAAACGTTTGGTAGATAAAAGTCATTGTTTAGTGACGTAGAACGGTTGACCCTCAAATTGGTTTGATTAGATTAAGTCACATGATTTTTAACACAGATATAAAGAATAAACAGGACTTACTGCAATTGGATAATTTAAACAAATGAACACAAATTAAACATGTTTTCAGGTACAGAAGAGTCGTTTGTAAAACTTATAACAGAATTAGGGTGCTGACTCAGCTTACTGTTCTCTGACCAGACGGATGCATACCGGTCATAGTCTACACTGATAGAGAATGTAGACTCTATTAAACTGATTTATTTAACATCGATTGTATAGGCTGATTATATGATATACACTAGTCTTAAGGACAGACCAACTTGTCTCATGTAAGGTAACTTAAAATTAAATATTTTATACCTGTGGTATCGTATGATTGGTCGTAAAGGCAGAATTGGATAACCATTTTGATACATTCTTGGCAAGCATCTCGCATATTTCACATCTATTCGTGGTTCGCATCGGACGTTAAGGCAGAACCACTTGCCACCAGCAGGGAATATGTTGGAAGATCCACTTTTGTGATACTCTTTAGTTACTTTGTTTAATCGGACATTCTGTAAATACATACTTTATTTTTAACATTTCATAATTTAAAAGAAAATGCTTTTGTACAGGTACAGAATGTGTGTTTTGCAAAACGCACTACAGAGTTAGTGCTGATTCAGCCGATTACCCCCTCACAACACAGATATGCAGTCTGCTTATGGTCTACACTGGAAGCGAAGTCAGGATCATTTGCCGCCGTAGAAATACTTAAAATGTATTTTTATTTTAAAAATGAGTTGTATTGGTGGTTATGAATTACACAGGTCGAAAAGGCAGACTTAACCTGTCGCCGGAAGTGTAGTTTAAAATAATATACTTTTCATCTAGTGTATCAGATGTTGCATGCATGTGGTTCACATTGCGTCGTAAAGGCAGACTCACTTGCCGCCAACATGGTAAATGTTGGATGACCACTTGTGTAATATTCTTGGCTGGCTACAGAATAGTTTAAACTTGTCTGTTTCACATCGATTGTATTTGGATAGTTGTGGTTCACATTACGTGGTCGTAAAGGTAGAATCACTTTCCGCCAACATGGTAAATCTAGTTTGATTCAATGTCCGTCTATATCCTATATATAATATCGTATATCCAATATTTCCTATATATTGATCGGACATTATGTAAATACTATAAGTTTATTTTTGACATGCATGTATTGTTTTAACTGTAGTACAATGTATGATATTCACTTTGCAAAACTTCAAACAGAATGAAAGTGTAAGCCGAGTGTTCCCTCACGGTGCAGATGTGAAGCTTGGTTATGATCAACACTGGAAGAGAAGTCAAGGCCATTTGCCGCTGCAGAAATGCCAAATATACATACATGTATTTATTTTACATTGATTGTATAGGCAGATTATGAATAACACTGGTCGGCAACGCAGATACACTTCTCGTCTGCAGACCGACCGCTAAGATGTTCAAGCTGATCATGATCTACAGTTGAAGCAAAATCAGACTCAGCTCCAGCAGGTTAGTAAAAGCTCACATGACTTACATCAATTAAGAAAGACCTACGTCGCTTGTCAATGACACGGATATGCAAAGCTGATAATAGTGTACACTGATCTTCAAGCCAGACTCATCAGTTGTGAATACGGTATGGTTAAATTACTGCTTATATGTTCGAAGATGTACATATTTTAAATATAATTTGTATAAAAGATAATTTCAAAGCTAAATAAGATTGACATTGATATTGAATAAACAACTGCCAAGCATTAAACGAACGTATCGTTAGATTTTTTGCTGGCTACACGTTCGCCTGTTAATACATGTTTAATCGTACTTTCTATAAAAATATTGATAATTTCTAATTGTATTTGGTATATATGAAACGAAAAGTATATTAAACCATTTTAAAAAAAGAGGAGTTGCTGTAATAACAGTTATATAAGCTACAGGTACAAAATATTGGTTTTATATGAAAGCTGCAAGATGGTACTGAATCAACAGATTCCCCCCTCCCCCCACGACACAGATCACCATGTAAGCAGAGCGTGGAGACTCGCCTGGTTTAGACATCAATTCTACACGTAATTAAAACATATTTTGTATGTACATTTTATTCATTTGCGTATGTAACTAACAACAGTATGACAGTGCTAATTGCGACGACTGTTATCTGAGAACACAGGTCAATGTGACAAGTTGATAATGATATTCACTGGTCGAGAAATAAGACTCACTTGCCCACAGCATGGTTCCGAGCCTGGGACCATGTCTCTTTATGGGAGAAAGTTAACAGTTTCTTAGGGAGGATAGGGATCTGGTACTGGTTTTCCCCAGGAACGATGTCACTCGGCAGTCTGCCGCCTGTAAATATGACCGAAATACGGTCAAAACGCACAACAATAACACCTTGCTGTCAGTAGGTTAGCTTTTGCTTATTGTTTTGGTTGAATGAAAATGGTATAATGTT
>JAFMSR010003527.1:0-13606 GCA_022818135.1 Saxidomus purpurata | reverse complement strand
AGAAAAGAAACATTTTAAAAGTTACGAAAGAAATTCCTAAAAATGAAATACGTTTCGAAAACGAAATAACATGTCGTTTAAACGTAATAATATTTCGTTAAAAACGAAATAAAAATATTTCGTTACATTTCGTAAACTCGGAAATAAGATTCGTACAGAAACGTAATGCGATTTCCGTAAAAACGTAAATAAGATTTCGTAAAAAACAAAACTGTTTTCGTAATTACGTAACACATTTCGTAAAAACGAAACAACATTTCGAAATTATGGTAAAGATTTCGCAAAAGCGAAATAATTACGAAATATATTTCGTTATTACGAAATAAAAAAAGTATCTGCCATGTCACTGGTCTCAACCTTAAGAATCTTTTTTAAATCACTGTGACAATGCATTGTCTTTCCTAACATACATGCACAGAATGGGCGCATTCAACTTGGCTATTTTCCGCTGAGTATATCCTGATATCCACCTTTAAAGACTACTCAACGATTTCCCAGTCGAATGATAACCGTTACTTTAACATTAATTTCATTGGGTGAAGTTTCTGAGCGCAGATTCAAGTTCGTTGCGTTCGCTCCGGGCATTGTTAGACGAACAGTCATACCTCGAAAATGATTGGTTACAATTTAGTAGGCGGAGAATGCCTGATTGAAATAGCTTAACCATTATTTTCCAAAGATATACACGCAATGACTCTATGACAGCTTGCAAAGAAGGCTCAAGCACATTACTATAAGTAGAGGCACCAGTGTCAGAAAAGTTTTTATCGCTTTATGAAAATTGTACATTGTAAAAGCGAAGGAACTCACACAGGATTAAGTCACTCTCACAACAAAGTGTCACGAACTTGTAAGTTTCTCTGATATGTTATAAAAATAATCGGAACCAAACAAATTCACGTCATTAACGTATTTGAATACACTTTGTTAAGGCCTTTGCGGATAACAATCACGCCAGTAATTTTCTCCCGATGTATAAATTTTCCAAGCTATTTGATAAAACGTTGAATACTTTCAACTTTGTAAACTGATTTGCATGACCACGATGGGGTTTGAATCTCGTATCCTCTTTTGTCAATAATGAAATAAAGTTCTTCATGTCAAATGGAATTGAAAGCAAGTACATGCACTTCAAACAAAGGGGACTATCTTAAAATGAATAGATTTAGTTAAAGAAATTTTCAAATGAACAACAACTGAAGTGTTATTTCTTTCCATTAGGCTCTTTACTGGGGTTTAGATTAAATGTCTTATTTTGCAAATGTCGCAGCAATAATTTCTTTGACATGAGAAATGAAAGATTTTTTTGTGAAAAATGGGGACAGAATCTTTGATTGTCAAGGGCCGTTCTTTTTAACTTGAAATTAATGTATATCTAGCTGGACTGAAAATTTAAGGACTGGGAGGACTGATAGTTTGTTGATCACATAGCCGCTTTCAAATTGGTCAGCAAAGTGAGTGTTTTGATTATGACAACAATATAGCAAGTAGATTGAACCCCTCTTTTTATCATTTCTGATAATTGTAAAAAGGAAAGATGCAATATATCATGTCAACTCCATTGGTTTTATATGTACCAAGTCACACTTAGACTGTGTTTTGTTTAAAAAGAAATTATGAAAAAAGAGATGGAGAGAAGAGGATTTTTGTGTCGTCTCCATGCATTCCTTATAATAGTCTTGATTAACAGTTTAGTTTTTTTGTTGTGTCTCTCAGAAATTATTATTATTTCCTATTTTAATTTATGATGTTTGAATTTACTATCGATTTTGCTAAAAGATTTTATAAAAATATAAGAAAATATACCATTACATTTTCATGTTTTTTGTAATATTCCAAAACATGATTTCTAAAGTGATAAAATTAATTTAAAAGGTTTTGGCTGTTTAAAAACTCACATAATTTATAACATGAGACTTGAGTACAAAGATTTGTAAGTATGGGCCCAAAATAAATGTTCTTGTCTTTCAGGCACATGGAAGTCGCTAATATTTGTGCTTTCCATGTCATATATTTAAGTCGTCTAGGGGAACAAAAACGCATGATATATTTACAATTGAAATTAGACCATGTTTGTGTCAATTTAGGAAATAAATTCCACATTTGAGTGATATAGTCACTAGTATATCACCGTAGTAGGAGGGGAGATGCGTAGTGAATTCAATCACGAAGGTTCGAGTGATTAATTACGACGTATCTTACCGACACACTGTGATATAATAACCGGTATATCGCTTCTTCAAAAGTAAAATCTATTTCCATTCTTACACGTCAATTTAAACAAAAATGCCCATAGTTCGAAGGGGGTACCTATTTGATCCGCTTTACACGAAGTCGCTGCCTCTAACTTCGTATTCCAGTGCATTCCTTTTGCATTTCATGACATTTTTGCTGTTCTGACGCTATTCGTCTCATTTTTGTTGTTGCTGATATTGCTGAAGTATACCGGAAGTGTAGACAATTTTACCACGGCAAAGAGTCAAAAATAGTTCCGTACTTTTCCTAGCGTGACATACGTGGCAGGTATATCACGCCCAAATCCTTCTTTGCCTATATAGGAGAGATTTTCAATGGTGTTAGAATGTTGTTTTTATCAATCTTTAGCCAAAGAGGCACCTAAGACCTTAGCAGATTATATTCTCGAAGCATAGATTATGTGTCCAATGAACGTAAATGATAAAAACATACACTTTCAAAGGAAAACCTATGGTGAAAATGCCATATTTACCACAAATAGTCAATTTAGGCTTCTAGTAATAAATCTGTATCCACCTCCATTAATTGTACAACAACAACTCTACATAGATTATTGAATTGTTTATGGTACTGCAGTATATTTTAAACCGCTGAATTTATACTGGAGGCTTTTATCACCATATGTTCTAGAATCCGTTATTTACATGCAGTTTGAATTATTTTTTTACCAAAAATCTGGGAGAGCGAGCAGCTTTAAAAGCTTCCAGTTATGCATTCGCTTAGTCATTATCGATATAGTCAGAGTTTAAAATATACTGCAGTACCTGAACAATTCAATAATAACCCATATAGAGTTGATTTTTGCACAAATTAAAGCTACTCGCTCTCAGATTTTGGTAAAAATAAAGTCTTTCAAACTGACGTATATAAATAACGTAATTTTAAAACATATATGGTGATATAAAAAGTCTCCAGTATAAATTAAAGTCACGTATATCTCCCACCCTCCGAAAAATACGTTACCAAATTCAAAAGCATTGCAAACGCTTTTGAACTTTTCAATATAAACATATAGTGTATGGGTGCCGTTTAACTGACATTTTTAATCGATTTTTGTAAACTTCTCCTAGATGTGTGCTTATTTTTTATTTTAGCCTTTGTTTGAGAATCATTAATAAGAATGTCAATTTTTTAAAAATATTTTTTCAACGGTAACTGAGAGCGAGCAGCTTTACCGAGTGGATGCGATTTACGCAGATAGCCGTTATATTGATTAATTGTGGTAAAATGAGGACAATTTGCCATTGTTTCTTCTTTTAATCATTTTACGTTTATTGAGCACATACTATATGTTTCGAGAATACAATCTGCTAACCACGGAGTGCCTCTTTTTAATCATGAGATGTTTTACCTCATATATTTGCTAGATATACTTCTACTTCAATCAGATGTTTTAGTAACAATAACTGCAATTTAATTGAGATGACTTTAAATTCTTTAAGTGTAATTAGGCTTTTAATAATATTTAATACAAATCCACCATATACATGTATAGCATATATGGCCTATGGCGGGATTCGGGCCCCGTGACTTCAAATCCAGTCAGATTCACTTCAGTGGTTCAACATTGTGCCATGACTGTGAGCTCTTGAAGTTGCGGGCAATTATCGTCGCCTTGATGCTGACCTTGGCAAAAGGCTGACCATGATATACTAGTTTAATGTTAGACCATTCAAAACCGTTATATTTTTCATAGTAATCCAGTATCACCATTATTCACTGAAACTATTTTTGCAGACCTATATTTGGTATGGCATACTATTTAGAAAATGCTGTTCGGAATTGAGAAAGCCGTTTGTCTTTTGTGATTGGTCTGTCTATAGTATTGCTTCACAATAAGTTATGCATCGAAGTACGTCTGCTATTGAAAAAAACATTGTAGCTGTCTGAAATAGTAAGTTTCATTTGTTGTCTAGGATTAGCCAGAGACGTTTACACAGTTTTCAGTAAGAATGGAACTGTGATAATGCCATTTTCATCATGTTTCAGCTTTTCCGCTTCTGGGAAGGAGTGTAAATTTATGATTAATGCTTTCATCGTTTTGCGTTTGCAATGCTTTAGAATTTGTCCACATATATTTGAAATTTAGAGATATGCGTTGCAGGAATTTATACTAGAGCCTTTTTATATGACTATATAATCTAAAATACGTTATTTAATACAGTTTGAAGAACTTTATTTTGACCCAAAATCTGAGAGCGAGCAGCTTTAAGTGACAATTATAGTTACATATTAAGAAATATTTACATGTTTAAACAAATTCTGCATTGTGTTATATTGAGTGTCAAAACATTTTTGTCGGAAATGTAGCTTGTTTGATTTCCGGAAGTTCTTGAAACAAACTATTTTCTCATTTTAACCTTAATAAACTTGATATGTAGTTGGCAGAAAAAACCTATGTTTACATTTTTATGTCAGTCATTTAATGTTATTGCTCTATAGTTAAGTCATTGAGCATAAAGTTGAAAGCGCCATTTTTTTGAAATGTCTGTAATGCAATGCCACTAAATCTGATAGACAAATATCTAACGTTCATGTGCAGTAGAAGTATAAACAGATTTCGACACAACGGGGTACCGGGTTCCCAGGACCCCAGATTTTCATGAGGCACTGATTCTGCTAAGCTTCTGGGTGTTCCTCCGGGATCCCTATGTTTTCTGAACGTAGATAGAAAATTGTAACATTTTGGAAAAATTCCATTTTAAACCATTTATGTAAACACAAGTAGCAGTATATTGTATTTTTATTATCCCTCCAGGATATGCAAATCGATGTCGTGAGATCTCCGAATGAAGCGAATAGGATGAACTCTTTTCCGAAACGGTTTTCGCTGACTAACGCAATCCTACGAATTTTACTGAAAAAAACAAGATGTGGGAATTTTTCAAGGGTTAGTAAGCCCGTAAAGAAAAAACAAAAAACGGATGAAGAATCTTTACAGACACGTCGTCTCACGAAAAAGAAAGAGACAGGCAGTTTCAGCGACCCCGTAAAGAAAAGCCAAAAACGGATGAAGAATCTTTGCAGACACGTCGTCTGAATGAAAAGAAAAAAGAAACAGGCATTTCAGTATGACTGGAAAAAAGAATTCAAGTGGCTACAGTTGAACGATGAAAATAATAAAATGACATGTCAATTTGTATTAAATACGACAAAGTGTATCTTGTTTCTGGTTGTGACAATTTCAAAAAAGCAAGCTATTCCAAGTGAATCAATATGTCAGAGTGTCACAGTAAAAATGCCCTTAAACATAAGGCAGACAATGCACCTGTCAACTGATCCACAGGTAGTAAAACTTGAACAATGTTGGATAAGAGCAATAACTAAACTAGAAATTTTTATTTGCAAATGCTCAATAGGTTGCAAAGCTTGGCAGGCCGTACACAGACTATGTATAGTTGGCAAAGCCAGAGCAAGGCCAACGCATAACCTGGACATTGGAAATACTTACTTAACTAATAAATATTGTCAAGTTTTTATTGGATCAATTGCCTGACACCCACAGGATGGAACAAGATACTTTCATGGTTGAGTCACCATTCATTTCTATTAGTGATGGCGTATATACGGACACATCATCAAAAGAGGCTGAGATTGTTTCTGTTTGGTCTGCTGCCAAAGGCGAGGTAGTGTAGGCTTAAAATATGTTGAGGTTGACTGCAAAAATGTCGTAATGCATTTAAGGTTCTAAAAAAATGTACAGTTTGTGGTTAATCCTCGATATGTGTTTCTGGTGTCATTATTAACTGTAGGGTTCTTAATGACCCGACCTTTCTGACTGGCCGTAATAAATTGTATTATCATGATACTAAGCTGCCAATGTCCCTAAATTTATTTGTACTGAACCTACTTTCAAATTTTGTTTCAAAATAATTTCAAGCGTAAAAATGTACATACTAACTTTGATGTGAAAATTATGCGTTACCACTTGTGTCTTTCATTTTTGAATCTTTGTGTTTTGACAGGTCAAAACTTATTTCATGGGTCTGCATAATGTGCCAAGAGCAAATAGTGCTCACATAACAAACGCTATAGTATCTCTGATGGATGAAAGGGGAGAAAGTTGGAAACGGAAAGGTGGCAGCTATGGTGCTGCTGTTATGTTGGGACGATCTGCAGGTGTAGTTCAAAAATTAAAGAACACACGGAAAGCCTTACGTATTCGCCATCCATTATTCAGCTCAAGGCATCATGTATTGAAAGCCTAGGTCAAACATTTTCTAAAAAGAAAAAAACAGATTTTAGCTGACATTTGTGTCAACAGTAAGGTACATATTTATAATTGTTTAAAAATACTGGTAATTTAGTCAATTAGAAAGAGATTAATAGAAACTAAAAAAATTGAAAGGAGATTCTTGCGTTGCGATGCATTGATCTTGTGAAATCCCTGTGTATGTCAGCAAAAAGCTCAAATTAAATTGTTGATACAGAAATATTAAAGCAAATGCAGTTTGGAAGCCAATAGTAGTCATATTTTCTTTCAAATCTAAATTAAATGCAGATTTATTAAAATGCAATTCTTTTCAGATTAGAATTAGCATATAAAGATTCCTTTTAGTACGGTGGTACATCATCAGAAATGTGATGATACTGTTGCTGAATTTGTATTTTGTTTTTAAAGTAAGTACAGTAGAAGACTGAACTACTGATAAGATATTTTCTCAAATTGTTAATCATCTTGAAGATACTATGATATCTTAATTTTATAAAGTTTTCCAAATATATTTGATCCATGTCACAAATAACTTCAATCTAAAAGTTTGTTTGTGAGTTACTTTGGAAAAATTTAATAGCCGAGTTTCGGGTAAATTCTAAAAATGGCCGGTCAACCTAAATCGGATGAGCACCTCACCAATGAACGGTATGTCTAAGATCTGTCTTTTGACCTAAAAAAGAAAAGAAATAAAGGTAATGACAAAGCTCGTGTAAATCTGCAAGCACCAGCAAAAGTACAGAAAACGTTGCTATGATGAAACGAGAACCTGGTAACCGGTATGGCTGTATGATGATAGAACAGAACCAGGTTTGTGTTCAAAACTAGTCCCACAATGGAAAGGGACCACTCCATGTGTGGAAACGTACCGATTAAAGCTCACTTACCTGGCAAAACAATAAACAAAATGTAGGCTAAAGTCCTCCACATTGATCGACTTATGCGACATCATTGAACAAATATCCGAAAATGTTCCAAAACTGCAGCGTTACTTAGTTAAAGGAACTGACAATATGCTAGTTAATCGGACATTAATGCATGTAACTGTCAGTGAAGACTATTCTCTTGTTCCGATTAATACTGTCAAATAGAAATAAGGGAATATACAATTTACAGTTAATATTTATGTTTTACCTGATATAAAAACAGTTGTAATGAGGCATAAATAGTATATACATGTAGTTATATATAAAAATATATAGAAACAACAAGTTACCATAGAAATATCACAGTTACTCTATTAATATCATTAGAAAGCTCACATCTAGTATAACAGCAAATATGGCTATAACGTAAGACTATCACAGATTTACATATCACAGTTATTTTGACCAAATGTAAAAGGAAAACAAGTAATCTCTTGGACATTGTAATGGTGTACATGTAGTTTTGACTGACACTGAATAACCCGAGTAATATTAGTTTTTAAAGTTCAAATATGGCAACGTTGTCAGACATATTATATGGTCGTTAGGGAATGGATTAACTACACATCTCACTAAACGAGAACAGGTCACTGTTGAAACCAGAGTGCTGTTCATGAAGTGTCATATAGAAAGAGACACATGTATCACGTTTTTAAAATCTGGAAGTTTAATGACCAAGTTGATAAATTTGACACTGTACTTTGATTAAAGTTGACTGAGATGTATGTGTTTATCGTGTTTTTGTTTTAATCCATTACACCACATCTTGATTACTGGTATTTACATCAACATAATATTATGGACCGATAGTCCCTTTTAAAAGAAAAAAAGAAAAAGAAAAAGTTAAAAACAGTTTAAAAAGTTTAAGTTAACGAGTAAAGTGACTGAAAATAAAAAATGTAAGGGAAATTCAACAACAATACATTAATTACAACAACGTTTTTATATCATCATATTCATATTAACGTTTCGGCGAAAGCCTAAATCAGAATAATATTATAAAGTGGACGTGACGTAACGTCGTATACATCTGAACTAAAGTCACGTCAAAGTGCGGGAAACTGAATATGAAATGCATCACACACATCTATGCATAAATGATCATTTGTTACACACATATATATATATATATGTTGTTTTGTCCTCATTTGTCAACAGACAACCTAATAAACAACCAAGCAGACAATACAACAGACAACAAATAGGCAACAAAACGGACAATCCAGCAGACAACGAATAGAAAAATGCCGATATTCAAAACTTTATTATTCAAATTTCAATGCTAATAATCATCAACAACAAAATAAGAAGGAATCTCAAAACAACCACAAAAGAAGACATTGGAAGGGACCAGGTCTGTAGTTCTCAGACAACCGATATAACAGATGTGGCCCGCTCTTGAAAATTTTGATTTTTTTAAGTCTAAATTAAGCAATAATAACTGATGACGTCATCATTTTTGACATTGTGTACACATGTGTACACAACTTTGACTATTACGTTGCTAAGTAATTTATAGTATGTGCTATATTTGCCCTGATGATATAGTGAAACCGGATTGCTTAAATACAAAAGAAAAACTCATATAGTGTCATTTTCATTTTATAATTTACTTATTCCCAGCATCTTTTTACATTTCATATATATATATATATTATTAAGTGACTCGACATACAGACTCTGGCTTCTGCCAAGTGCTGAAAATGCATAACTCTTCTTAATGCAGATACAAGACTGCTATGTGATGCTGAGATTTGTGCCAAAGTATTTTTGCCTCCAGGAAAATTTAAAAATCATGTGCAAAGATCACCTCATTTAGAGCTGGGAGAAGTCTGTCCTTTCTGTGATACAGGAGATACTGAAGTATAACATAATGGGTGATCTAAAACGACATGTAAATCAAAGCATTCAGGACTGATAAGACCTCTCAGCACCCTTCGGCAGTGACGCGTTGAGCTTTTGTCTGTAAATATACCCAAATGATTATGCTCGCCTGATTAACTTTATACCGGAAACCTCCGCTGTTGAAATATCCACACAAAGAATGTATTATCAAGAAGAAGGAGGTTCAAGCCTTTGTGTCAGCCTAACTTCCCATTGTTCTATATTTCTGGTTTGGGTTTCCTGACAACTTATACAAATTATTTTATTGCAACTATTGAATTTAACTTCAAAGTGACCTGCATAGCCTGGATAAACCTTGAGCTAGTAAAGTCATTGTTTGAGAATAATTAGCCAATCAGTGATGTAAATAAAAAGGTTTCATAATTAAAACTATTTCCTTAAACCCAGAAATGACCTTATGGTTTCCGAAAGTTAATTAACAACATCTGAAAAGATTTGACATTTAGCAAAAATTACAAGTTTGAATAAATGAATTTCTTTAAATATTGAATTACATTTGCATAAGGCTTACATCCCTGAATTACTACACTTAGAAAATCTACTATAAATTCTGAACATTTTGATACCAAAATCAATATATATGTATTTATAAAAAAAAAACATTTTTTAATTTTTAACAATTTGACTCCAAAATTCACATCATAATAGTTGCAATAAAAATAAGGCGTACTAGTGTCAGAAACCAAATCAGAACTATGGAACAATGGAAAGAAGGCTGGACACAAAGGAGTTCTTCCTCCCCTCCATTCTGAACCTAACTACATAGTCAAGACCTGGCAGCTACTACCATCAACTATTAGATAGACCTGAGATAAACATTAAGATTGGAAATTTAACTGTAAAGCAACATTCCCTTTTTCTCATTATCTATTAACTAACGAGGATGCTCTGACACTCAAAATGACACTCAATATAAAACTCATAGTGAACCATTAGAAGTATCAAACAAAAGAGTCACAGACGCAGTCAAAGTATTGAGTTTGGGGTGATGCCACTTTTACCACCAGCCAGGCGTGAATGGTACACTGAAGCTGCAGTTGGCTTCACAACACTCTGACTTCTGTAACATGGCCACCTGTGGGATGGAAGAAATGAATCCCCAACGACGCAGTCATGTGACAGAGTATGCTGCAAACTTACTGGAAAAGTGACATCTCTGTTATTTCAGTTACCACTAAGAGGGACATATTGGACAGACCACATGTATAACTTTCTCATTTGACAGACTCTACTGTAGAGGCCTTTCCATAGCCCTGCCTGAAAGGAGGAAAATGCGTCTTCTTAATTATAACAAATTGCGTCAGGTTGCTAAAAAAGGGACACCCCAAGAAGATGGTAATTCGTACGGAGTCACTATCCAGGGCTTTAAGGAATAAATCAACTAACAACCTTGATAGGAATATTATCAAAGGAAGGCAAATGCAAATCTTCGAATAAAAGAAAAACTACACACATAAAAGTTTAGAAACAAGTGTACACTAAGATAGAAACAACTTTCAGTCTGTAATCAAAGATTTTATGAAATAGAACATTGTCACTTTCATTATATATATACATCTGGCAGGAGAGACTTTAGTAAGACCTTTGTGAACACAACTAAATTTAAAAGTGACAATTACAATTTACATATTAAGAAATATTACATGTTGAACAGATTGCCATTGTGCATGGTTGATCATCATGTTTATTTCAACCACAAAACACTTTGTCGGAACGCGGCTTGTTTGACTTCGGAAGTTTTTAAACAAACAATTTTTCTCATTTAGCAACTAATAGTATGTATTTTGTCAGAAGAAACAATTTTATGGCAGACATTTAATGTTATTATATATTACTGCTCTATAATGTACCCTCATTGAACATAACTTCAATTTATTCATAACGTATCCATATATTCCATATACTTTTAAAACATTTATTGATTTATTTAATTTTTATTATTCATTATTGCACAATTTATTCTAAAAGAATTTTGTCTAGCCGAAAAGTCTGGCAAGAGATGGCGAAATCCAGGAAGATTTGACAGTTTTGACTTTGTTTCGTCACTTTTGTACCCGATATCAAATTATACAATTCTTCATTGAATAAGACATCTATTTGCCAGAATGTTCCCTGTACAAATATAGTCTAACATGATAAATCCCAACAACAACTGGGCAAGTGATAATTGTAAGCACTGTTCTTAAGTGATACGCGAAAGATTGATGACCGTTTTAATATGCCAAAGTAACTTAAATTTTGTTTTAATAAGTTGTTGACTAAAACGTGTTATTATACTCTTCTTTTGCCATTCCTGACATTTAAAGCTGCTCGCTCTCGATTTACTGTTGAAAAAAATGTTTTCACGAAAAATTGAAATTCTTATTCGTAAATGCATAAAACTTAAAGAAATACAGAATAAAAATATAAGCAACAATCTCGGTAGGAATTTTGCAGATATCGATTGATATGTCGGTAATACGGCACCGCTACACTTTAAGTTTATATTAAAATTTCAGATGTAGGATCGCGTATTTTTTGGGAATTTAGAGATAAACGTGGCATGAATTTATACTGGCCGCCAACACACATGTGGCTATATGTTCTAAAATACGTTATTCACATAGTTTTAAGAAATTTATTTTTATAAACTCTGAGAGCGAGCAGCTTTAATACCTTAAATGACTGAATGAAATACATGTAATTATCCCCCTCTGAGATGAAGGAGGGTGAAGTTAAAACTAGAGCTATCACTAAATGTGATTAATACCCCATAAGACTGCTTTATAAACTGAAGAAGTTCATAGTAACATAATGCCTTGCAAACAAACTAAAAAAGATATTGTTCTTAGCTATAACTCTGTAATTCGTCAAGATAGAGTGATGGTTTCTTGTACACTGCACTTCCTCTCCAAGTGCTGACCATTGTACGAAGTTGTAATAATTAAACCAATAATTTTCGAATGATGCTCCAGACAAGTAAAAAAGCAATATAAAACTAAAGGAATTTGCAGAAATCGATCAGTATGTCGGTTTACGGCTGCTACACTATATGTTTATATTAAATTTCCAAGCGTTTACAACGCTTTTGAATTTAATTGTATTTTAAATTTAGAGATATGCTTGGCACGAATTTATACTGGAGCCTTTTTTATGACTATTTGTTCTAAAATACATTATTTACATACCGTTTGAAGAACTTTATTTTTACCAAATCTGAGGGGAGCAGCTTCAAATAAATATGAGGAGATTTGTGAATAGTGAATAATCAATCAGTACTACTTATATAGTATTATTTTTAGAAAAACAATTTGTTTTCTGTCGGTAGTATTTGTTTTCGTGTTTTTTTGTGGTTATTTTACTTTTATTGTAATACGAAATTTACATTTTCTTCATTTTCACGACCTTACAATGTATATAGTGAGAATGAGAATAAACAAAATATACTCTTGTATCGTAGTGTAGTGCAGGTTAATATTTTATATATGTTTTTTCGTAAAACAAGTGATCTCTGGCCTCATATCTATGATGTGGGTGAACATTTAACAAAAAATGGCCGGGAGACTGCACTTTTTCAAGTTTCTATTCATTGAAACCTACCTGACCAGGGCTAAGCCTTCAATAACTTCAAAACTTCGAATCATTGCGGTTGGAAACAAAGAACCGAGAAAAGGTTACTTATATCCCTTGACTAACGGCCTATTCATATAATTACAGCGTAAATACAACGCTTTTCCTGATATGAATACGCTTGACCTTGTTAAAGAATAAGTAATCCGCCATTTTCTAAAGTTTCCTCATTTCTCACCACGCGAACGAAGTTTGCACTCACTACACCGACCCCCTCAAAGTGGAAATAAAAATATCGTCAGACAATTTAATACCGAGGCAGGGAGTTATTAGGCAGAAAGTTAATACCTCATTTACTTGTGACATTTAGGTAGACACAGACGTCTTATATCTCTTTTAGACGTGTCGCAGTTTATTAATCTGTTGAGTAATGAGGCAATTGAGACAAAATTTCCGGCGGTTTCATGGTTTTATAAACGCCTGTTTCAGAGTCTTTAAACGTACATGTATGATTGTAACTAGTGAATTGTTGTATCCTTATAGCATTTTGAATGTGTGCGTACTTTATTTGATACTTATTGTTCCTTCCATGGAAGGGACACTTAAAATTGTACATTTTGAATGTGCGCAGCCTTTTTTATTTGATACTTTTATTGTCTCTTCCAAGGAAGGGACACTTAAAATTTGTACATGTTGAATGTGTGTGTACTTTGTAAGTTTTTTTATTTGATATTTTCATTGTTCCTTCCACGGAAGG